>APFE031489974.1:6747-17604 GCA_000404065.3 Pinus taeda
GATGTGGAAAATGATGAAGACAAAGGGAATGGTATAGATGAAGTGCAGATCAATCAAATGGACGTAATGCAGCTGAAGAATAACATCATTCCTAAAGGCTTGATACCTCTAGAAGAAATTTTTGATCAGGATGATGTAGCTCGCAACCAACATTGCAGCTGACAGAAAAGGGTGTAGAAGAGGTCAACATTGGTACAACTACCAATCCAAAGTTGGTAAAATTGTCTAAAGCATTACCGCCAAAGATCAAAGACAAATATATCAGTTTGATGGCTTCATTTGCAGATGTATTTGCTTGGGATTTCTGATTTAAAGACCTATGATACAAATATCATTCAGCAAACGATACCTATCAAGCCCAACCAAAAACCATTTAGACAAAAGCTGAGGAGGATAAATCCAAAGTTGCTGCCATCCATCGAAAAAGAGGTAAATAGGTTGTTCAAATTAGGTATCATTGTGCCCATCAGATTTTCAGATTGGATACCTAACTTAGTGCATGTACGTAAGAAGACCGGTGAGATCCACCTATGCATTGATTTCAGAAATCTAAATAAGGTCTCATTGAAGGACAACATCCGCTGCCCAAGATGGACCATATACTTCAGCGAGTAGTGGGGGCGTCTCGTATGTCGCTGCTCGATGGTTATTCTGGATATAACCAAATTTCAGTCCATGAAGATGATAGAGACAAGACAACATTCACCACTCCATGGGGAACCTTTCACTATGCCAAAATGCCATTCGGTTTAAACAATGCAGGTGCCACATTTCAGCGGGCAATGGAGTTGGCATTTGCAAACGAGAAGGAAGTGTTTTTGGTGGTGTACTTGGATGACTTGACGGTGTTTTCAAAGTCTGATGAAGAACACATGCATCACCTAAAAATTGTCTTTCAAAAATGCAGGAAATATGGTTTATCGCTGAATCCAAAGAAGAGCTTGTTCGCCATGGAGGAAGGCAAATTACTTGGGTATATCATTTCGAAAGATGGAATTTGCATAGATCCCGCACGTGTCCAAGCAATTTAGCAAATCGATCTGCCCATAAACAAAAAGGAAATACAATCATTCAATGGTAAGATGAATTTTCTGCGTCGTTTTGTACCCAATCTTGCAGAACACTTGAAAGAAATGACCAACATGCTTAAAAAGGACAGCCAGGTGAAATGGACAGACGAGGCGGTAAAATATTTCAACTTGATCAAACTGGCCCTTTCTTCAACTCCAGTTCTAGTAAGCTCGGACTATACTCAGGATTTCATAGTATTTTCTTTTGCTTCGGAGCATACTATGGCAGCAGTATTATTGCAGAAGAGAGAGGGTCATGAAATACCCATTGCATTTTTCAGCAGAGCTATAAGAGATGCAGCTTTAAAGTATAACATCATTGAGAAGCAAGCCTTGGCCTTGGTGAAGGCATTGAAATATTTCTGGGTATATATCCTACATTCTCACATTTTGGCCTATGTTCCTAATACTGCTATAAAGATGTTTCGGTACAGACCGATCCGGAAGGGAGAAGAGGCAAATGGATTGCAGCCTTGCTAGAATACGATGTGGAGTTAAAGCCTACAAAGCTGATCAAAGGACAGGCGTTGGCGAAGCTAATGGTTGAATCAAATTTGCAGGCATTGGACAAAAATCTGATCGCTGCCCTGACCGATGATAATGAGGAAGGAACGTCAATTCAGGTATCCGAAATGTTTACGTTGTCCCCATGGTATTCTGATATAATATATGTGCTACAAAATCTATCACCACCGCCTGGCATGGCTAGAAACAAAGCGAGAACACTTAAATTGAAAGCTGCCAAGTTTTGTATTTTGAATTCTGCATTGTATTGGAAAGATCTTGGTGGCATTTTGTTAAACTGCCTGGTGGAAGAGGAGGCAAAGAAAGCCATGGAAGATTTCCACGAAGGAGAGTGTGGTGGTCATCTTTTTTTGAAATCAACAGCTAACAAAATTTTGAGAGCAGGGTACTACTGGCCTACTTTGTTTGCTGATGTGCATAAGATGGTAAAGTGTTGTCATAAGTGTCAAATTTTCGAAGGAAAACAGAAATTACAGCCTTTGCCACTCAAGCCTATCGAAGTGAGCACTCCTTTTCAGCAGTGGGGATTAGATTTCATTGGGGAAATTCATCCCACATCTTCCGGATAGCATAGATGGATCCTTACAGCCACGGACTACTTTAGAAAATGGATGGAGGCAGCCCCTACCAGACAAGCGACGGACACGGTAATCATCTCATTCCTCGAAAATAACATCTTGTCTCGCTTTGGTTGTCCAAACAAAATAATCACCGATAATGCAGCAGCATTTAAATCAAAAAGGATGGTAGAATTTTGTCATAAGTATCACATAATTTTGGGTCATTCAACCACCTATCATCCGCAAGGCAATGGGTTGGCGGAATCTTCAAATAAATATTTGGTCAACATCATCAAGAAGCTGTTGGAAATAAATAAGAAGAGCTGGAACAAGAGGTTGGTTCATGCGCTTTGGGCAGATCGTATCACTCACAAAAAATCCATCGGTATGTCACCATTTGAGCTTGTTTATGGAGTGGACACAATATTTCCCGCTTCTCTTGCTACCCCGGTGATCAAACTCCTTCAGGAGGCTGGCAGTGAGGAAGATCCCATGCAGAGAAGGCTGAATCAAATGATCCACTTGCAGAAAACAAGAGAAGAAGTCTTCAAGAACACATCCAAATTGCAGGAGAAAATCACGAAAATTTATGATAGAAAGGCCAAGATGGATAGATTTCAGGTGGACGATGTAGTACTGAAATGGGATGCACGAAACGAGGAGAAAGGCAAGCACAAAAAGTTCGAAAATTTGTGGAAAGGTCCTTTCAAGATCGCAGCATACAAGGGTCAGAATGTCTTTCTTCTGAAGGAAATAAGCGGAGAAGATTGTCCTGGAGGGCCGATTAATGGTCAGCTGCTCAAACAGTATCACTGTTGATCTATGAATGCTGCTTCCACTGTCATTGTAAATACCATTTTTTTCAGTTTGGTTTCAGTATGTACAGTCAGTTTTTGAGTTATTCCAATTGTCAAGTTTGAGTCAATTTCTTGGTCACTCCATTTTTGTAAATAAGTCAGACTCTTGTGTTGTTTATCAAAATGATGACTCCATAGCCCAATGGACCAAGAGGCACTGTCTAGCTCCTCCAAAGATTTGCTATTCTTGGCACCTCCATAGGAGCTACCATCCCCCATTGGAGCCAATGTTAGAGTCGGCTTGGTCAAGTCCTCTGTCAGGGATCAAAACTCTTTATGCATTTCATGATTAGGTGTCCCGTTCCTCTCTTCCAGTTGCATTTCGCTAGGGACATGTCATGTTCTGAAGGAGAAAATAATGCTACTTATTTCCCCTCATGTTGGGCCTATGCTAGTTCCGGTCTTGGTCCAAAAATCAATGAAATTCATGATAGTTAAGGTCTGGTCCTATTGCAGGACAGAGACATTTTTCGGTTTGAGTCTAGAAATTCATTAGTTTGGTCTTTGAAAAAACATGTCCAGAAACAAGCCATGCAGGCCAGAGGGAGACCTTATACACCTGCAGTGCAGAAAGCTTCATCATCACCGCAAGAGACATCGACTCTTATTCAAAATTCTATTTTGAAGAAAAGTCAAGCAAGGTCAACTATGACAAAATTTTCCAGAAATCGACAGCTAACATTTTCAGATGCAGTCATGGATGTTAAAGCCAGAGGCTCAGTCGCACAATCCCCGCAAAGGAATGCCGAAACTTTCATCAAAAGAGCCACAATTTCGAAGAAAAAATAGAAAAAACAGAGTGCTTTAAAGGTCAATAAAATTGTGCAAAACTCAACATTAGAAAGTGGGTTTTAAAGAGGAAAAAATCAAACTAGTTTCTCTCAAGCCTATAAATACATATTGTGGCCCAAAGCAAAGCCATTGTGCCATTGGAGACTTAGAAAGACATTGCAAAAGGTGGGAGAGGGAGATTGGTGAGCGTTTGAGTGAGTTGGTAGGTGATTTGGAAAGCGTGGCGCACACAGGCAGGAGCACGGCGCATCCACCGCGCACGACGCATACACAGCTAGTCCGTCGTTGAATGAATACACAGGCGCGGCACATATAAGGTGCGCGGCGCACTGGGAAGAGTGCGCGGTGCACACAGTCCAGCAGCTCAAAAACGATGAAAAACCGCTTCAAATCTTTGTGAAAGCTATCAAATCACGAGGTAGGCCTTTGACACCTCTCCTCCAATCAGCTTGGTCAATGTTTAGCTATTTCTAAGACGTCAAGTGAGATCCAAAATATTTTGGTCATCCATGCCAATCATCCTCAAAGCAAAAGTGATAATGGGGGTTTGTAAATTTGAAGAATCCACCAAGGTTTTGTTTCCCCTCTCCTCTTCCTCTCACTCCTCATCGTCCGCACTTCCATATCCCCCACATCTACTAAGAAAACCCCTTAGAAACCTCCACTAAGACCCACCCCCTGTTTTCCAAGCAAATTGTGTCATTTGACCGCGCGCGGCGCACTCGGAGCCCGGCCATAGTGTTAACTTCACACTGGCACGGCGCATACCCAGCGCCCGGCGCGCAGCGCACTGGGCAAAGCGCGCGGCGCACAGGCCTGTGAGCCTAAAAAGGCACCAAATCTCTCAAATTTTTGTAAATTGGCTCTCAACATTGCAAAATTGCCCATAAACCATCTCATCATTGATCCTTAAATTCAAGGAAAAATATATCTTGGTGGCCATGACATCAAAGAAAAACTTCTATCAAGCAAACACAAAATGACACAAATAATGGCAAATAGCTAGGGTTTTGCTACAGTAACTTAATTATCAATTATGCTTCTACCCTAACTCTGTCAGCTAATTCCTTGGGAGCATTTCCCCTAATGGTTACCCTAGCTACAGTGCAATCCTATCCCTTTGTCCCCTTACTCATATAGCTCAAAAGTGCCTTAACCCTACCCCACCAAAACCCCACCCCAAACACTCCCAAATCCATGATAAATTTCCCCTCTAAACCCTTATCCCTATTTCATCATTCCCCTCCTAATACTCCCTATTTTATTGTCCCCTTGGTGGTAGATTTGCAGAGCATCTATCAGTTCAGCTGATTCAGAGGACAGCAAAGAAATTCAAGGTACAAATAGCAGTAATGGCATCGGAAATTTCATCAGATTATGAGGGGGAAACCCATAGTGATACAGCGTCAGGAGAACAGGCTCCCCGGAGACCTAGGAGTGGCAGACATGTCAGGGATGAACCAAACACCCTCACGGAGTTGCAGGCATGCCCTCTCGCTATGTCTTGTTTCCAGCACTTGGCATGTTTCGAATTTTTTCAGAGGGTGGAAAATGTCAGAATTCATCATGAGTTGGCCCGCCTCTTTGCACTTCACCTACATGGAGGACAGTCTATCTTGGTAGGGGTCACTTTCACATTGACACCCGAAACCATATTAGTGGCAACATGCATACCGAACATTGGAGAATAGTGGCACAAGAAGATGAAGGTGGAGAGGGAACTTTATGAGCCCTACATAAAAGCCAGTTGTTTGAGTCAGCTCACGAGAGTTTTCCCATTCAAATTTCTGAGAGATGATTATGCTCCGCTCATGAGATTGATCATGAAATACTTCAGTTGTGAGGGGCGGTTTTCTTGCCTTTATGCCTATCACATCAGGTTACTCATGCACTTCACCAGGGTGTGTATGATGAACCTCCCATTCTTCATTTGTAGGAACATAGAGAGGATGAGAAAATTCATGCAGCACAAGACCCCTCGGCAGTAGCTCAACAGCATATATCACTTTGCTCTTATCCATATTTTGGTGGACCATCAGTTGGGATTGCAGGGCATTGCTTGGGAGGACTTCATCTCCCGTGACTTCTTCAGCGCTCCACAGGTAGTATCAGAGGCAAAACATGAGATAGGGGGTACTTCTCATCAACATGAGCGCCATGAGACCACTGTGGTGCCATTTTGCATCACATATTAGAGAGGCTATCCAAAAGGCACCAGGCCTTTGTTTGCAGCAGCAAAGCGAGTGTTATCTCCACCTAGGGTGGAAGGGGCCTCGCTTCCGGCATCGACGACACAAGAACAGGACAGAGGTAAGGAGCCAATGCATGAGAAGGGGCCTTCAGGTGAGCCATCAGGTGCTCAAGGAACCAGTGTCATCCTCATTCCAGATGAAGAGACAGAGGCAGAAAATGCCAAACTTAGGATGATTATTCAGGAGAAGGACACAGAAATAAAAGACTTGATACTCAATTTCGAGAGGTCCAGATGGGTCATCAACTATCTGGAGCAGAGGAACAAACAACTGGAAGACCAGCATGTGATCATGGAGCTGCAGAACATCCGTGAGGATCGCCTAACTGCCCAACAGAGGAGGATTGAATTCACTTCATTGGAGCAACAGGTTGTGGATGATCGTGAGTGTGTTCTTGAGAGATTCAACATGCACCTAAACAAAATTTTGAACAAGGCCGACAAAGACAACACACTGCGGAGACAAATGGCTCATCATTACAGGGCACGGAACTTGAGTTTGAGAGCCCGAATAAGGAGTTTGAAAGCAAAATTGAGGAAAGCCACAAAAAGGGAAAAAAGGGAAAACGAGAAATATAGGCTCAGGATCTTGGCTGAGACCTCCTTGACTCAGCAAAGCACCCCATAGAGAACTTCCAGCCCAAATCGCAAAAAATTTGGGCAAATTTTGGTCACAGGAAAATTTTTTGGGCGAAAAACAACGATTTTCTCCCTATGCGTCGCGCACCCTGCGCGGTGCTAAAATTCTAGCACTCCAATCGAGAAAAAGTTTACATTTTTGGATTCAGCATCAAAAAATACATCTACTGGTGTTCGGGATAGAAATTTTGATAAGTTTTGGGTCTCCTAAAGGTCAAAAAACACCCAAAAATGGCCTTTCTGCCACTTTTTGGACACACAGAAAGCAGTCCTGGGAGAATTAATATTTGGAGGCGTGAATGAGCTTTAAATTTAGAAATTCTAGTGGGGTTAGAAAGTAGACAGGCCAAGCTTTCCATCAAGCCCACTTGGGCACATTTTGGACACCTGGAAGTGCCCCAAAACAGGCCCCAAAGTAGCGCGACGCACAGAGAAAATGGCGTGGCGCACAAAGGAAAAATTGCCAATTTGCTTCCGTTTCGCGAAATTTCGGTTCGCGACTTCTCCAAGTGGGCCCACTCATCTACACTTCAGTTTTTTGGCACCAAAGGCGGCATTTAAAATGTTTTTTCTCCAAATTGGCTTCTATCCAAGTGGCGAAGGAAGGCAAACGGTCACCCCAAAGCCAAATGTCATATTTGCAGCGCTGCACCTGTAGCTGATGGTTGGCTCTCCATCTCCATTTCGAAATGATTTGAGTAACTTCCCAACCCCTGGGCATTCTATCTCTTCCTCACACACTCTATATATTGTATGCAAATTATTTGCAAAGGGTTGGTTGGCTTGTAATTTCTGGGAGACTGTGGGAAGGAAACTTTGTTTCTGCATTGTATATTTTTATAGGGAATTAATGAAAGGAAGTGATTCTGTTTCATGAGATTCCTGTGGTTGTGAGTATAGCAAGTGTTTCTCATATGTTTCATATGTATCTTGTTATGTTTTGTATTCCATTTCGCATTCATTTCTGTTGAAATGTTTCGAGTGAGATCAAGTAGAATTCAATTCTATTGCTCTACTTGTGGGAAAATTTCATGTGCATTGTTTCATTCTTTTGTTGAAAAGGATTCATGTTATCCATGCCCTTTTCACCTTCTTAATCGATCTCTCCATCTCCTTGTTATGTTCCATAATTTTATTTCGTATTCATTTCTGGTGAGATTTTTCGAGTGAGATCAGGTAGAATTCAATTCTATTGCTCTACCTATGGGAAAATTTCATATACAATGTTCATTCTTCTGTTTGAAAAGGATTCATGTCGCCCATGCCCTTTTCAACTTCTTAATCAATCTTTCCATTCCACCATATTTCAAAATTAAATTGCTATGCTTTCAGCCTACCTTGCCTCACGAAATAATCTGTACCTTCATGTTAAATTCTCTGTTCATTGAATTCGAGTGGTCCCATAACATCCCAGAAACACAGTCATTCATAAAAATCACTCCATCATTTTCATTTTCACTTACTAGCCTAAGATAAATAGTTCGTTTGAAAGTCATCTCAGTCCTTCTCGTTCATCTATTCACTGAGTGTGACCCGGAGAGAGCCCTCTCCTGTTCTGGTAGGGCTAGCTACCAGACTGAGTGTGGTTTGTGGTTACCCTGAATTTTGCCTTGTTTCAGCCTGAGGTGGATTTAGGTGCTAACATAGTGGCGACTCCGCTGGGGAACGACTAAGTTTGAAATCAAATCCCCGTGTTTCTTAATAATTTTAAGCTCCCGGATGATGAGCTTAGGATTGGAAAGGCTGAGCAAGTTGGTTGTGTCCTGTGATTTTTCTCAATAGCACGCTGGCTTCGAGACAATATACCAGAGCCAATCCAGACCCGGATCCTCCCCATATCTTCGAAAACCCCAATTTGATCCCCAGGCTCCTTCATCAAGAGAGCACCATAACTCCCGTGTTCAAATCATATTCATGTCCCGACATTTTTTAGTATCTTGAAGAGCTTGTGTTCGACGATCGGTTCGAGATATCATTGTTTGAGTCTAAATCCGAAAGGGTTGTTGATTATACTATCCCTGATCCGCAATTTCTTGTAGACCTCGAAACAGAGAGAGCTAATAGATTAATTGATAATTACATTACGACACTACTCCAAAATCCAATTGCAAGCCCCTTGCAAACTGTGCACACTCCTCCAACACCTCCAAGGCCAAATCCACCAAAAATGATGGCTGCATGTTTTGTACCCCTTGTTCTACCCCAAGTTCTAGATGATATGCCCGTTGATTACCAAAGTAAAATCCCATTCTTTGATGGCTCTCCTAGCGGCATTACTGCGCAGCAACACGTGGAACGAATGACAGACTTCTGTGAACTTTATGATATCACTGTGGAGAACGTGTTAATGAGGCTCTTTGTACAAACATTTGTAGGTGAGGTGAAGAAATGGTTCAGAGGTTTACCGGCTGCATGTATCGCCACTTTGGCAGACCTACATAGAACATTCTTGAACCGCTGGGAAGTGAAAAAGAACCCTCTTCAAATTCTGTCCGAATACGAGAAAATCAAGAGAAACGCTGGTGAGTCAGTCCAAGATTATTGCATGAGATTCAATAAAGTGTACAATGAAATTCCAGATGATCTAAGGCCGCCCGTGAGACTAGCCATGGTGAAATTCCCGGATGGTTTTGATGCTGATATGGCTTATCAATTGAGAGAAAGGGAACCAGCCACAATGGAATACATGCAGAGAATTTCGGTCAGCGTTGAGGTGAAACTACTGTCCAAAAGAGCTAGAGAGAAAGCAGAGAAGAATACCATTGTGAAAGAAGAATCTTCTGCAATAGATCAGCTTCTCAAAAAGGTATAACATATGTTTGAAAGGGTAAAACTTGACAAGCCAGAATCACAAGTGAGGAATCCTAACTTTCGTGGTCAGCAACAGCCATAGTATAGGATAAGACAGAGAGATCAGCGAACTCAAGAGCAGACTGGACAACAGCCGGTACAAACACCTTTGCAGTAGAATTTTGTTCATGGACTAGAGTCAGACGAGGATGGGAATGTAATAGGCGAAGAAAACCATCTCTTTATTCCATATGAGTTGCCTACTTACATTACCGAAGAAGAAGAATGTGCAGTGAATTCAGCTGCACAACAAGACACTGATATTATTCTAGCTAGTGACAATGTGTTGGAAGAAGAATCAGAAGAATATCAAAGGGGGTATATGAATGCTCTGTCTGCACAACAACAACGATATTCACTTAGAAACAGAGACGTGTCGGCCATACCAATTCAGAAAAAGAGGGAGGGTGAAAAAACAAACAATGATTTATCAGCTACACAAAGAAAAGGAAAGGAGGCGGTTGGTCCGAAGAGCGGCAAATCAAAACCTGTAGAACAATCACAACAACCTGCCACCTCAAAGGAAGAGGAAATGAAAGAGATCTCAGTCAAGGAGGTAGAAAAAACTCCCACTTTTAGCCTAGAGAACGAGATTTCTAAGTTAAAGATATCCATCCCCTTGACTGAAGTAATGAAGAACAGCATTTATAAAGGACAGATTTCTAAAATGTTGAATTGGGACCCAATGTCCGACATGGTAAATGTAGAAGAGGATCAGCCTGAAATGATTTTTGGACCAGCATCAAATGGTGAGTCTCGTGACAACGAGGTGCCCCCTTTCTACATCAGTTTGAGGTTGCATGATTTCATTTTACATAATGCCATGTTCCATTCCAGAGCTTCTCACAATCTCATGCCCAAGGTTATCATGGATAAGCTTGGTCTGGATATCACTCGACAATATCATGATCTCTATTCATTTGATTCCAGCAAAGTATGATGTATATGTCTCATCAAAGACTTGGTTGTTAGTTTGGATCAGCTTCCTATGAAAAATGTCCTGATGGATGTGGTGGTAGTAGATATTCCTCCAAGGTTTGGCATGCTTCTTTCCAGGTCTTAGGTAGAAAAATTGAAAGGGACACTACAACTGGATTTCTCCTATGCAACAATCCTAGTGTTTGGACATGTTAGTGTCAGTCTTTCCAGCCTTCCTCCAGTGATCAAATATGCTCTTACAAAGTGATTTTGAAGTGTCAAGGTCAAATTTTGTCATTTCAGTGAGTCTTCAAGCAAAATTTGGTCACTAGGCATTAGGTCTAGGGTTGGCTTTCACTCCTTCTAAAGTTGTCCAAATGCCAACCTATGTCACT
>APFE031489994.1:0-12599 GCA_000404065.3 Pinus taeda
TAAACCCCAAACAACAAACCCTAAACCGTAAAAGATAAGAATTTTATGATATATTAAAAATAATTTTGTAACTATTATTTAAGAGTTTATTAAAAGAACTTACTAAGGCGTTATAAAACCTAATCCCTAAACACTACACACTAAACTTCAAACCCTAAAACCTAAACCATAATCATTTAATAACATTTTAAAACGTTTTTTGTAACATTTTATTTAATTGTTTATGAAAACCTCTTAATAAAGTTTTATAAACCGTAAATCATAA
Organism: Pinus taeda; assembly: GCA_000404065.3. Taxonomy (NCBI): domain Eukaryota; kingdom Viridiplantae; phylum Streptophyta; class Pinopsida; order Pinales; family Pinaceae; genus Pinus; species Pinus taeda. Next base: position 266 of record APFE031489994.1, read on the forward strand.
ACTGTAAACCCAAAACCCTAATCCCTAAAACCTAAACCCTAAACCCTAAACCCCATAAACTAAAACCTAAACCATAGGCATTTTATAACATTTCTAAAAGTGTTTTGCAACTTTTATTTAAGTGTTTATTAAAATAATGTACTAAATTGTTATAAACGTTAAAGCATACACCCTAAAACCTAAACCCAAAAACCTCAACCATAAACCCTAAACACCAAGCCCTAAACCCTAAACCATAAACCCTAAGAATTTATAACAGCTTAAGAAGAATTTTGTAACTTTTATTTAAGTGTTTATTAAAAAAATTTACTAAAGTGCTATAAAGCCTAAATCCTAAACCTTAAACACAAAAACATAAACCCTAAACCCCAAAACCTAAACCATAAAACAAAAACCCCAAACTCCAAGGAGTCCCTTCTATCAAAAAACAAATTTGAAGTTGTAGCAGAGAAAAATCCACTACAACAGGATCAAAGGTGACACTGAGGAATCCTTAGGACCACAACCCAAGCCCATACAACACACTTCTACAAGGAAAAGGAAAAACCCATATAAGAAAATGCAAGGCACAATGGATATGGAGATTTAAATACATGATGTAGAGACAATGTTGGAATAAATTGCAATGGAAACAAGCTTTTTTGGTAATCATAGAAGATTTGGATGAAATGGAAGTATAGGAGAAAACCCTCTTTGAGATACTAGATTTTCTACATAGCAAAGGATCCATTTCAATTTCTAAGCTGCAAACATACCTTCTTGAACAATCATATATGTAACATACCCCATTACCAATTAAGCCAAAGGAGCTGGATACTAGGTTGACTCAACTACTAGTGTGTGATTAGGAGAATGGGGTCTAAAAAATATGTATCTTCTCTATTCACATTTTGGGGTCAAAATTTATGTTTTCCTAGGGTTTCCATATTCATTTTGTATGTTTTCATAATCATGCCTCGTGGTACACACATGGTGCCATGTGGAATATTACCATAGGGAATATTTGTTGGCATAATTCCACTCATTCCTAGGTAAATCCAACCTTATGATCTCGAGAGAGGTTCCATCATAGTTATATCGAGGGGGTACCATCTCGTGTGGTGGTATTTGAGTCTATGTACTTAGTATTTTCTTTTAAATAATTGCTATAATACACCTCCTCAACTGAGACATAGTTCCACTACATTGTATCCACTCCTTGTGGTTGGATAGTTGATCATCACTTCAAGGAATATTATTCGAGTGCTTCTTGTACCTTTTAAGTGTTTCTTGCACCACTAAGAATGGCTCCCTTGCTACATATCAATATCAAGCTCCACTTGTAATGGAAATTTCTCTAAGATTATCACCAAAGGTTCATTATAGATTTGTGTCATGGCTTCATAAAAATATTGTTGTTCATCTTCCCATTTATTGTCTACATTTTCCTTGGTTAAGGAATTGAAACACAATGAGATGTCAAAGTAATGTGATGTAGACTTCAAATTTTTCACTGAGATAGGTTTCCATTGACCACTCAATTTATGACCTGTATCCTCTCTAGGTTGATATACAATCCATCTACACCTACCACATAGTCGAGGTAAGTTACAAAGTCCATGGAAAATAAACTCTTCTTGAAATTCATCAAATGTTTCTTCCATCTTACATATTTTCATAATACGGCTTTGAGCTTCTATAAGTGTTATGTTCATATTTTTATATAGAGGAGAATGATGTCAAAATACACAGTGACAAAATAAGCGAGCTAAAATGCCATTACGAGTATCCATACATTCATTGTAAAGTATGGAAGCTCATTTTCTATGTATCTTCTTACGTCACTTGTACCCTAAATTATGCTCAAGCTTAGAGATATGGATTTCTTATCACTTGCAAGTATCTGCATGATATGGAAAAGGGTAAATATTCCTTTTTACTTTTTGTAGAAAGAAAGTGCAAGAAACCTACATAGAAATCCAAATAGAATCACAATGAGATCAATGAAGTGAAAATTACAATTTAATAATTATATATTTACAAAGAGTTACAATGCAAATTCACAAGAATGACAACAGTCCTTCTCCACCTTAAGGGGGTAGCCACTGCTACATATTACACATAATGCATTCATCCCATTGAGCCTCGATGAGTTATGAAGAAAAATAAATGAAAAGAAACAGGTTTATGAAGAAGGGTGGGAAAACAAAGGTTGGGGTATCTCATGTACCACAATTTTCTCCATCCTACACTCACATACCCAAGTGTGGTCCTCCGTTATTATAGATAATCATAAAATTGTTAGGGTTTATGGTTTAGGGATTAGTGTTTGGAGTTTAGGGTTTAGGATTTAGGGTTTATAACATTTTAGTAAATTCTTTTAATAAGGACTTAAATAAAAGTTACAAATAGTTTTTAAAATGTTATAAAATTCTTAGGCTTTAGCGTTTAGGGTTTAGGGTTTATAACGATTTAGTAAATGTTTTTAATATACACTTAAATAAAAGTTACAAAACACTATTTAAAATGTTATAATTTAATTCGGGTTTAGGTTTTAGGGATTAGGCTTTAAAGTTTATAACACTTCAGTAAATTCTTTTGATAAACATGTAAAAAAAGTTACAAAACACTTTCTAAAATGTTATTAAATGCTTAGGGTTTAGGTTTTAGGGTATATGGTATAGGGTTTAGGGTTTTGGGTTGTGGTTTAGGGTTTAGGGTTTATAACACTTTAGTAAATTGTTTTAATAAACACTTAAATAAAAGTTACAAAGTGCTTTTTGAAATGCTATAAAAGGCTTAGGGTTTAGTGTTTAGGGTTTAGCTTTTGCAGTTTAGGGTTTATAGTTTACGGTTTAGTTTTTATGGTTTAGGGTTTATAACATCCTAGTAAATTATTTTGATAAAAAGTTAAGTAAAAGCTACAAAACTCTTTTCATAATGCTATAAAATGCTTAGGATTTAGGGTTTATAAGACTTAAGTAAATTCTTATAATAAAAACTTAAATAAAAGTTAAAAAATGCTTTTTAAATGTTATAAATTGCTTAGGGTTTAGGGCTAAGAGTCTAGGGTTTATAAGGCTTTAGTAAATCCTCTTAATAAACACTTCAATAAAAGTTAGAATTTTTTTTAAGATGTTATAAAAAGCTTAGGGTTTAGGGTTTAGGGTTTGGGGTTTGGGATTTGGTGTTTAGAGTTTAGGGTTTATAACACTTAAACACTCAAAAAGAAGTTACAATATGTTTTTTAAAATGTTACAAAATTACTAGGATTTAATGTTTAGCATTTAGGGTTTAGGGTTTACGGTTTAGGGTTTAGAGTTTAAGGTTTATGCTTTAGAGTTTAGGCTTTAGTGTTTAGAGTTTGTGGTTTATAGTTTCGGGTTGAGGGTTTATAAAACTTTAGTAAATTCTTTTAATAAAAACTTAAATAAAAATTACAAAATGCTTTTTAAAATGTTATAAAATGCTTAGGGTTAAGGGTTTAATGTTCACAGTTTTGGGTTTAGGGTTTATGATTTAGGGGTTTAGGGTTTATAAGACTTTAGTAAATTCTTTTAATAAAAACTTAAATAAAAGTTTCAAAATACTTTTAAAAATGTTATAAAATGATTAGGGTTTAGGGTTTAGGGTTAGGAATTTAGGGTTTAGGGTTCAGGGTTTAAGGTTTGGGGTTTTGGGTTTAGGTTTAAGGCTTAATGTTTAGGTTCTACAAAATTTTGGTAAATGATTTTAATAAACACCTAAATAAAAGTTACAAAACAATTTTTAGAATGTTATAAAATGGCCAGGGTTTAGGGTTTATGATTTAGGGTTCGACGTTTGGGGTTTGGGTTTTAGGGTTTAGGGTTTAGGTTTTTGGGTTTAGGGTTTAGGGTTTAGGGCTTGGGGTTTAGGGTTTATGATTGAGGTTTTGGGTTTACGTTTTAGGGCGTATGGTTTAACGTTTATAATAATTTAGCACATTATTTTAATAAACACTTAAATAAAAGTTACAAAACGCTTTTAAAATTGTTATAAAATGCCTACGGTTTAGGTTTTAGTTTATGAGGTTTAGGGTTTAGGTTTTATTATTTAGGGTTTAGGGTTTAGGGTTTATGGATTGGTGTTTGGGGTTTAGGGTTTAGGGTTTGAGGTTTATTGTGTAGTGTTTAGGGTTTAGGTTTATAACACATTATTAAGTTCTTTTAATAAACTCTTAAATAATAGTTACAAAATTATTTTTAATAGATCATAAATTGCTTAGGTTTTAGGGTTTAGGGTTTGTGTTTTGATGTTCAGGGTGTAGTGTTTAGGGCTTAGGTTTTATGGTTTATAACACTTTAGTAAATTATTTTAATGAAAACTTAAATAAAAGTTACAAAATTCTTGTTAAAATGTTATAAAATTCTTAGGGTTTAGGGTTTAGGGATATAACACTTTATTAAATGCTTTTAATAAACACTTTAAAAAGTTACAAAAAGGTATTTTAAAATGTTATAAAAGTATTATTTTTTAGGGATAGGGTTTATGGTTTATGGTTTCGGATTTGGGTTTGGATTTAGGAGTTATCTATGATGTCGATGCTCGTATTGTGGCAAGTGCCAATGCTAGTGCTGATTAATGATGTCTCGTCTGGTGTTGCAAAGTCCTTACACTGGAACTTGCTTCTGCTGAGACCTCTTAGGATGTTGATGTGAATTCCCAGGTGATAATCCATTCATGCAGATCCATTATAGTCCTCCACTCTCTACCATATGGCATGTCACATGAAGAAGCCTCTACGATGCTCCCCTCCATGCTAGCAATGTATTCATAATCAACTTTTTCCCACCCGTTAAAGATGTTCTTGATCAAGAACAAAAATTCATAATGATCATTATATAATTTCATAATCTATTTCCCTTTAAGGGAACGGTCCTTTTCTTCGACACCTTTGTGACTTTCCTTAATTTCCACCGGGATTTTCATGAAGAAATGTTTGGGATGTAAGTTCCCATCATCATTATAAAAGGTTGGAAAATTAGTTTAGTGGAGAAACTCACTTTTCTCTTTGAATCCTTGTATTACTTCCATTAGTTCTTTCACCTCCTCTTTATCCTTCATCGGTAATTTAATTTCCCTTATTTTTTGATTGGCTCTTGTTACTGATTCAAACCTATTGGGGGTTAAGGGTTTAGGATTTCAGGTTTATGGTTTATGGTTTATAACAATTTAGTAAATGATTTTAATAAACACTCAAATAAAAGTTATGAAAAACTTTTTAAAATGTTGTAAAATGCTTAGGGTTTAGGTTTTAGGGTTTATAACACTTTAGAAAATGCTTTTAATAAACACCTAAATAAAATTTAGAAAACACTTTTTAAAATGTTATAAAATACATAAGTTTTAGGTTTTAGGGTTTTAGGTGTAGCGTTTGGGGTTTAACGTTTAGGTTTTATAACAATTTAATAAATTATTTTAATAAACACTTAAATAAAAGCTACAAAATGATTTTTAAAATGTTATAAAATGATAAGGTTTATGGTTTAGGGTTTACGGTTTGGGGTTTACGATTCAAGGCTTAGGTTTTAGGGTTTATAAAAATTTAGTAAATTATTTTAATAAAAAGTTAGATAAAAGTTACAAAACACTTTTCAAAATGTTATAGAATACTTAGTGTTTATAGATTATGGTTTAGGGTTTAGGTTTTAGGGTTTAGGGTTTAGGGTTTATAACACTTTAGAAATTTCTATTAATAAACACTTAAATGAAAGTTACAAAACAATTTTTAAAATGTTATAAAATGATTAGTATTTAGGGTTTGGGGTTTGGGGTTTAGGGTTTAGGGACCATGTTTTAGGATTTAGGGTTTATAAGGATTTAATCAATTCTTTCAAAAAACACTTAAATAAAAGTTAGAAAATGTTATAAAATTCTTAGAGTTTAGAATTTAATGTTTAGCATTTAGGGTCTCAGGTTTGGGGTTTAGAGTTTAGGGTTTAGTGTTTAGGGTTTATAATGCTTTAGTAAATTATTTTAATAAAAACCATAATAAAAGTTACAAAATCATTTTTAAAATGTTATAAAATGATTAGGGTTTAGGGTTTAGCATTTAGGGTTTACGGTGGTTTAAAATTTATGGTTTATGGTTTAGAAGACTTTAGTAAATGGTTTTAATGAAGGCTTAAATAAAAGTCATAAAATTCTTTTTAAAATGATATAAAATGCTTAGGGTTTAGTGTTGACGGTTTAGCCTTTGGAAATTAGGGTTTAGGGTTTAGAAGATCTTAGTAAATGCTTCTAACAAACACTTAAATAAAAGTTCCAAAATGCTTAGGGTTTAGGGTTTTTCGTTTTAATTTTAGGTTTTAGGTTTAGGGTTTAAGGTTTAGGTTTTAAGGTTTATAACACCTTTCTAAATTCTTTGAATAAACACTTAAATATAAGTTACAAAATGGTCTATAAAATGTTATAAAATGCTTAGGATTTAGAGTTTAGGCTCTAGGGTTTAGGGTTTTGGGTATTTGGGTTTAGAGTTTAGGGTTTAAGGTTTATAACACTTGAGAAAATTCTTTTAATGAATAATTAAATAAAAGTTATGGACTAGTTTTTAAAATGTTATAAAATGCTTAGTGTTTATGGTTTAGAGTTAAGGGTTTAAGGTTTATTGTTTGGGGTTAAGGGTTTAGGTTTTAGGGTTTTGAATTTAGGGTTTATAACACTTACGTAAAAGCTTTTGGTAAACACTTAAATAAAATTTACAGAACACTTTTTAAAATTTTATAAAATTCTTAACATTTACGGTTTAGGGTTTAGGGTTTAGGTTTTGGTGTTTATGGTGTAGTGTATAGGGTTTTGGGTTTAGGGTTTAGGGTAGAATTTTAAAGGTTTATATAATGCTTAGGGTTTAAGGTTTAGGGTTTAAGATTTAGGTTTTAAGGTTCATAGCCCTTTTTAAAATGTTTTAAGATAAATAGGGTATGGGGTTTAGGGTTTAGGGTTTAGGGTTTATGGTTTACAACACTTTAGTAAATTCTTTTAATAAACACTTAAATAAAAGTTACGAAATGATTTTTAAGGTGCTATAAAATGTTCAGGGTTTAGGGTTTGGGTTTTAGGGTTTAAGGTTTAGATTTTAGGGTTTAGGGATTATAACACTTTAATAAATTATTTTAATAAACATTTAAATAAAAGTTACAAAACACTTCCAAAAATGTTATCAAATACTTAGGATTTAAGGTTTACAGTTTAGGGTTTAGGGTTTATATCACTTTAGTAAATAGTTTTAGTAAACACCCCAAAAAAAGTTACAAAAGTTTTTAAAATTGTTATAAAATGTTTAGTGTTTGGGGTTTAAGGTCTAGGGTTTAGGGTTAAGCGTTTGAAGTTTAGATATTAGAGATTAGGGTTTATGGTTTAGGTTTTATAACACTTTAAAAATGCTTAGGGTTTAAATTTTAAGATTTTTTGAGTTTGGGGTTTAGGGTTTCAGGTTTCGGGTTCTTGGCTTTGGGTATATAACACCTTAGTAATTGTTTTAATAAACACTTAAATAAAAGTTACAAAACCCTTTTTAAAATGCTATAAAATGCTTAGGATTTAGTGTTTAGGGTTTATGGTTTAGGGTTTTGGGTTTAGGGTTAAGGGTTTAGAGTTTAGGGTTTAGGGTGTAGAGATGAACCACCCCACCTTAAGGGGGTATGTGCTGCTGCATGTTACACATAATGCGTTCATCCCATTGAGCCTCGAGGAGTTAAAGAATTGTGTGTCCTTCTCTCTTTCATCTACCCACCAAAATTTTAATTATTGCTGCCATAAGACTTCCTCTTATTTGTTACACTCCGCCAACTATATTTGATGTTGGATTTTTTGGCTAATAAGTTTCATTGTTCTACCTTTGAGGCTGATATTATACTAAACATGCTCCATTTTTCTCAATTAAATCCTTCTACGAATTCAAAAATATATAAGGCAATTCATCTAGTCTAGAGCTTACGTGATGAAGGACCCCTCTTTTATTGTCCTAGGTGTGAGTTTCATTGGATGTTTCCATTTCAACTGTAATTAGGCTTCAATTACTGACTTTTAAAAACCACAAATCTACATCTGGTCATCTCATACCCATGACTTGAATAGAAAGTGGAATCCACCCATGGTATCCACCTGTGTTATTGTAACTCAAGAAGCCAATGAGAATACTAGAAATAAAAAACCTCACTTGGTAAAATGACATATGGTTCCTTCACATTGTAGGTTAAATTCTTTATCCATATAAGAAAGAGTTATATTTTTTCATATATTGTTAGGTATTGAGTGTGTGTATTTTTTGTTCAAGGTTTTTCTAACAATAGTTGCATCACATATTTATATTCTTTCTCTCCTACTCTCTCTCTCATTATTTATTGTTCCTAGATCATAGCCCCTATGATCTCGATAAGTGGTATGAGAGCCAAAATGGTTTAACAAATGTATGTCTAGCCCATTGATTTGAGATTCTAGTTATTATTTAGATGGAAGATTAAATTTTCTCCTTGGTGACGGTTATGCCTTTTATTTCCTCAAATCATTCACCATATGGATTTCATGAAATCACTAGCAAGGTCCAAAGGGATCATGACCAGTGAATCCGTCGAGAAATCATCGGTAAGGGGAAAAGGATCAAACCCTATGGTTGTGGTAGCCACTAAAAGGGTTGAAGGAAGCTCCAAGATGGAGTAACATAATGATGACATGCCTCAAACCAAATATATGGTGGGGGAATTATAGATTGGAAATGATGTTAGTCTTTATGTGCCCTTCGATAATAGAATGAATGGGTCGCATAAGTTTTTTTCTGAGAACAAAACACTAGTTCAAGTTCGAGTCTGGTGGAGGCATGGCCTCATGGCCAAGCTACAAGCATAAATCTTTCTCAATGATGGTTCTCCCAAGATGCAATGGTACATGCTCAAAGAACTCAATAATCCTCATTATGTTGTTTCCTTTATTGATTACACCCTAGAATACTACCCCACCTTCCAAGATTCAAGAGATTATAGCCATGCATAAATTAAGGATGAATATGTGGCATATGTGTGGGAGGATAAGATGCAAAAATAATATGGGAGTGTCTTGTATTTTCTCATCAGTCCCCACACCCCAAATTGTAAGGTTGAACATTATAATAATGTGGACAATACCATGGACAAAGCCTACACTTGGCTCACTACCTTTCAAGCCTCTAGAGTGTTCATGGTTCTCCTCAACATTCAAACTGAACCTTTGCTTACCAAGATACCTGGAAAAAGGGCGACCACTATGCTAAGCATAGAGTCCCTCTCTAACCTCTCAAGAATATAAAATCCAAGGCTTTATAGTGTTTAAGGTTACAATGACATGAATATGAGTGATGACATAGTTGCCACGAATGTCATAGGAAATGGTGTGAATGAATTCATCCTATTTCATCTCATACCATCCATGATTTTAGCCACCAGTCACGTGTTTCAAGAGGTTCAAAATTTTTCATAGAAATGCATGTTCACAAAAGAAAAAGTGATGGCCATAATACATGGTGTGTGCACCATAATAGGGGTGACAAAAGGTATGGATGTAATGTGGTAGGATTCCAAAACATGAACCAAGCCTTTGGTTCATGTATATATTCTCCCAATGATGCATTTCCGACTACCTATGCATGAGATCCTAGAGTGAAGTGCTTCTTCTTTCTTCAGACTATAGCCCATACAAGTTGAATATTTCAGATCAAATTTCAAGTCACATCCAAAATGAGTGGAAGGTTTTGGATCTTCACACACAACACTAAGATTTCGATTGGAATGTTTTCGATGTTTCCAAATCCCTCACCCATGTAATATTTCTTAGGTTTTCCATTGTGAAATCCTTTTCCAATGGAATACTTATGATATTGGCCCTTCTCAATGGAAGATCTTTTTTCATAGCCCATTCCAATGGAAGATTATCATTCTGGATCCCCTCCAACAAAAGAATTTTGTCACTGGCACTAGTTGGGTGAAATGTTTTGACGTCATATACAACAAGACAAAGACATTTGACACTATAACTTTCTAGGGGAAGCTTCCATCATAGATCCATGTCAATGGATATTTTCCCATCTAGGGCTTGTCCATACACTATTTGTATCATAGTTGGCCCACAACTATCATGTGGTACCAATATCTCTGGCCCTTCATTTATCACAATTGTGGGTCACCTACAAAACCATTTTTATGGATCAAATACAAAACACCCTTGCCATTGATGTTCATTTTCTATTCCAAACACTATCAATATCAAAGTTTGCCCATAGGAATTATAGAATACTATATCCTTTGACCATTTCTCACCATGATTATGGGTCAACCACACAAAGCCCTTCTAATCATAGGCTCATATTCAAAAAAATCTTCTCATGAGGGAACTTGACATGATGAGTACCATTTCTTCCTAACGGAAGAATCTTGATCCGAATGGAAAGTAGTATCCACACATGGTATGTACCCATGGTATTCTAACTCAAGAAGGCACCTAGAATACCATAAATGATGGGCCTCACCTTGTGAAAGGACAAGTGTGTCCTCTAAAATGTAGGATAAATGATTTATGCATTTTATAAAGAATTATTTTCTTTTCATATATTGTTAGGTATTCACTCTGTGTATTTTCTATTTAAGGTTTTTATAAGAATTGTTTCAGAGCATATTTGTATGCTCTCTCTCCTCCTCTCTGTCAACATTTATGGTTATTAAATCTTACACCCCAAGAAATGTATCAATCTCCCCTATTTTCATCAATGGATTGAACCATAAATATTTTCCCACATATGGGTAACCATGTCCTATAATATAAGGGATGGGTTGAATATTGTGAAAAAAGAAAAACATATATTCCTAGTTAGGTTGGGTCCATAAATATTGGAAATAAAGCCCATTTATGTCAACATATTAGTTGATACTTTATTATGAAAATTATTTGAGTGGAAAAGATGCTTGAAAGCATAATATCATGGGGGATGTATAATAAAGTAATTCCCCTTGATGTCTCGTGTACATCTAATTTCATTGAGTTATAGTTTCTTGAATAAGTAGTATCAATTTTGGAGAGCATATCAGTTGAGGACTCTCTTACCTATAGAATAACCATAGTTGGTTTTTCTTCAGAATTTTATTTTTAAAATATATTTGTTTCTTTCATTCATTCATTTGATAATTTATGATAATATATTCTTTGTGTATTTGAGGGGGTGGGGTGGAACATGTTCATCATCAATGCCATTATTATTAAATTCACTAACATTTCTCTCAACTCGTGTAGAAGTTTCTTAGTTCTTCTTTCTTTGTCATTTTATTCTATTTTCCTATTTTTATCATTATTTTAGGGTTTTAGTGTTAAATGCTAAATAAATAGACTAGTGATTCTTACATTGCATTTTTTATTCTTGAAATTATCCTTTTTTTATCAATACTTTTGTCAAAAATTGAATTTATTGATTCAATATTGAGTTAGTCTCCTTTCCATCCCATTCCACTACTAAATACTAGAAATCAAGCTTGCTAAGCTCCATATCTTCTCCCTTCTCTATGCTTATTAGGTCTCTAATGTCTTAATCCATTTGTGTCTTTGTTGTCTCCACTATTATTGTTTCTTCACTTCATTGATTATATCATTCTTTCCCATGTTTCGTATAACTGGTGGGATTACTCCTTAGTATTATTGGTAACCTTGTTTAAGGTTTCCACCATGTTCTTGGATAACATTTCATATCAATTACATGATATTTTCTAATGAAATCAACATCCAATGAAGGTTTTCTATCTGATTTTTTCTTTCTTACCACATTTTCAAAACTCCTAGGTTCTTTCTCCATTTAAGGTTTAGGGATAGAGGAAAATTTATTAAGAGGAAAACCCCTAAATAGGTTACCTTTCTAGTGATATTTTTGTTGATGTCACTTGTTGTGATGGCAGTCCTACTAGCAATAGCCATTTGAATGAGCCTGAATTAATAACATGTATTGATACCAAAAATACTTGCTCATTTTCCCATGTCTTGAAATGTGTACTAGTTGTTTCGAAAATACAAGGATGCAGGTTTGGAGAATAGTTTCGTCTAAGGAATACATACTCTTAACTATGAATTTTCTTTCTAGTCTCCTAGGATAAACTCTTAGTTGTTCAATATTGTATAAAAAAAATTTAAAAATAAGAAAATATATCTAAAATTACTACAACAAAAAAAACAGCAAGGCAAAACAAGAAGAAAAAAACAATGCAAATTATTTCTATACTTAAAACCATACAAAGTAAAGTATGCATGCTATTTTGAGAAGAAAACTCTACACTAAACACACAAATCCAATAACCAAAATATGATAAATTATCTCACTCCCAATATG
>APFE031489994.1:19995-45521 GCA_000404065.3 Pinus taeda
GGTTTTTCAATAACAATTCTAACTTTTTCTGTATCATGAGTTCAAAGAAGATAAAGGATTTTGATAAAATATGCGAAAATAGACAAAGGAAGCTCAAGTGTTGATAATTGATGTTTTCTATGCAGGAAGACATGGAAACAGGGGGTTGTCTATCAAAAGCAAGGAGCAAAAGGAAAATAATTGTTGTCCCTCCAGCAGGCCACCAGATGCGGACGAGATCAAGAAAAATTAGAGCCGAATAGCTCAGGGAAAGAATGCGGGATACCGGGTCAGAGAGCGCAAGAAGGAAAAGAGAAGAATTGAACGATTAGTGAATCCCTCAGGATCTTTGATCCTGAGGGATCGCTACTTTAAATTATCTTTTTGTATAGATACCTCCATCATTTCTGTTATGTAAAGGCACCACGCCATTGAGTAAGGGACGACTGTTTTTATGATTCTAAGTTTCAGAACAAATTATGATCATTGAGTCTCGTTGAGACCTGACTTTGTATACTTTTGATGCGATTAATATAGAAGACTTGGTGTTCATTTCATCTCTGCATCTGGAGTAACTTAAGGCAGTGTACCCTTGGCAGCTCAGGGCCCGGCTCCGAAGGACACTTGCTTTTGTATTATTATACGGTGATTTGTGTGTGATTTGTTTATCTCTGTTATTTAAGTAATCTGATACATCTTTTATGTGATATGCTATGATTGATATGTGAATGATTTCTTTACCTCATGTCTCTGCACTGTACAATTGGATCTATTTGAGTTGCATCTTTCGGTTATCTCTGTAACAGAAGGTTAGCCTGAATGTATCGTTATTAGATCCATGTGAAAGAGTATTTGTGAAACTTGCAAGCCATATTACTTCGTTCAGAAGCATAGTCATATCATCTATTATTCTCAGATTGCTGTAGTAGTATAGAACATGTACATACGGGTGAGAATTGTTGTCTCATAATTCATTAAGGATTGTTGTTCCATTTTATTATTGCTGTTCCATTTTACTACTGCTGTTCCATTTGATTACTGTTGTTCCATTTTACTGCTGTTCCATTTTATTACTGCTACTGTTGTTCCATTTTACTGTTGTTCCATTTATTGCTGTTCCATTTCCAGATTGTTGTTCCATTTTACTTTCCACTGTTTTATTTACCTGCCTTTGTTGTTTATGGTGTGAGAGAAGGTCTAAGGCTGTAGTGAGCCTCAGCAAGACACTGCTTAGCTCCCAGACCTATAAGTCCATGCTCTAATTTCCTTTCTTCATCAGTTTCTAAAGGGATGGGTTATCGCTTCCGTACCCTTGACTGATCAATTTCCTTGTGTGATTCTATCTTTTAAGTTAGTTTAGTTATGGCTTAGAATCTGTTTCCTTTCGAATCATTAGAACACTATACTACTGAGCATTACTCGGACAAATAGTCTCGAATTGAGTTACTCCTTGCAATAACAAATCGTTCCCGGATTGACTTATTAATGTGGGATAATTAGTGGTGTGAGAGACCCTAGTTACAGCTCTACACTCTGCTGAAAATATGTTATTTTGGCTCCCGCTGTCGACAAAGAACTGTAGCAGGGAGCCCTTTACCCACATCTGGGAGTGGAAGAGACGCTCCTCCTCCTCTGGATCTTTGGGTTCCTCCTTCTGGAACTTCATGGTGGCAATGATGGTGTTGGCCTCTGCATCGATAATCTGCTTCCCTTTGTCATTCCCCTTATCGGGTTCTAACTCAGAGTCGGAACATGCATCTGATTTTAAAACCTTTAGCTCAGCCACCAGTGACTGCTTGGCCCGACACTCACTTGTGTTGTGAGTGGAGCTCTTATGGAACTCACACCACTTTCTCGTGTCCTTTTTCGGCTTCGCGGCACTATTCTCTACTTGCAGCTTTGGCGGGTTGTCTTGGTCTGTCCCGCCTTGGCTTTGTCCTTTGTTTTATAGTTTGGGGGCACCTTTCCCCTACTTCAGATTCGCAGATCCAAAGTCTCGCATCTTCTATTTAAACTTTTGCTCCACTTTGACGGCATATCGGTATGTCATGTCGAGCGAGGAGATGTTCAGGAATTCTATTTCTTCCTGGATGTACTTGTGCAGACAGTCGTGGTATTTGAGTACCAAATGTTGCTCCGTATCCTTGATACGAAACTTTGTGCGAAGGGTATGGAAAAAATTGGTAAACTCTGGCACGTCTTGGTCCCTTCCCTGCCGCAGCGTGGTCCACTTTATGTATTAATCCTCATAGCTTCTGACAGGATATTATTGCTCCTTGATGGCAACCCGGAATGAATTCCAAGTGGGTGCGGCTAAAAATAGTGAGCTTGTACTTTCATCCTTCTGCTCGCAGTAGGTTTCCCACCAATCCTTGACATGGGGGGCTGCTTTGAGAAGAGCAAAAATAATCTTTTCCCAACTTGAAAAATCATGAACAGAAAAATAACCCTCTAGCACATTTAACCATTTATCGACGGCATCTGCATCTATTTGACCCTCGAATATGGGGATTTCAAAATTAACTTGTACCTTAAACGATGTGGCATTTCCAAAGTAGCCGTTGGAAGCTGATGCGTCACACTTGGGTAGCCACTGAAGGATCTGGGCAAAGTTGTCCATCATCGCATTCCTTTGTCACTCAAGGGCTTCTTCGAGCAAGATTTTGATAGCATCTCCTGCCCCCTCATCTTTCTTTTCATCCTCCATGGGAGGCCGTCGGGATTTGAGAGACTAGTCTTGTAAAGGTTCGACCAGTTCAAGCCCTAATTCCTTATATCCCAACCTCGTTGGGGACATGTAAAGAAAAAGAAAAAAAAAGCATACTTCTCTGATACCACTGATCCAGATCTAAAGAAGAATGCAACAAATTACAGAGATAACCATAAACACAGAGATGCAATGGAAATAATACTCCATTTCATTAAGGTAAAATATTGAAATATGCTCACAAACAGGAATGGAAATAAACCAGCTAGGGTGACAATAGCTTATCTCTGAGAAGAGATGTGGCGGCTACATGCCTCTGAACTGCCTTACAATGAGGCTCAAGGGCCTTTTTATTACTTAAAAATAAGAGTAAACCCTAAACAACCAAAACCCTAACTCAAGGAGATGTAACACCAAGAGTTTATGGGCCCCATTGGGGTGAGTTGGACAACCAACTTCCCGGGGTCGCGACTTGGTCATATTATCTCTGTTTGACATGCATGATAACCCGTTGGAAAGATCTCTCCGAGGACTACGATGGAAAAGACCATTTTAGGGCCTCAAAATGGATCTGGAAGTTCAGGACCCGAAAAAACTGCTAAAAATAGTACATTGTGCTACAATTAAGGAAACTGAAAAACTGAAAGAAGCAATGGTGGGGGTCCAAGTGGAATTGGCGGGTGGCCACCAATATCCACCTAGATCAGTTTCTATCATTTATTATGCTATTCATGATGGCTCTGTCTCCAACTTAGTTGTTTCTCCACTTAATTTCTCTGTCATGTTCTTTAGTGGTTTCCTTAGCCTCCTTTCTCCACCATCCCACCTCTCCTTCATTATTCAACCTACAATCTCACATTGCCTCCACGCCCCCACCTGCTCAACTCCCCCTCAAAATATGTGGAGGGTTAGTTTTTTTTTATCGAATCCTCACACTCCTTGACTTATTTCTCACGTATTCTTTAGTGGTTCACTATGCCTCATTGGAGACTCTCTCATTACAACTTTGGATGCACAAGAGAGTTTTTCCTCCTTGTACTCGTGCACAGGTTAATGTAGATGCCTCTTCCAACCGTTATTGGGAATACACCACCCAACTTGCTTGTGGAGAAATTAACAAGGAAAAATAGGAAGCAAGGGTCGAGCATAGGTTCCTCTCAAGCATCGAGGTTGAGGAGAATGTAGAGCAATGGGTTCCTATGAAATACCCATTCTTAAAAATCTCAATATATGCAAAGTTTAGCTTTATACTAAAATATTAAGATCATAATGGTTATGGTTATCAATGAGCGAAATGAAGCTCAAGAAGAAATTCTCATGTGCATTAATGCTTTGCAATAACAAGTTAACAATATGGAAAAAAACATCTCAATGATGGCCAAGAAGCTGACCAACTTGGAATTCATTAGCACTAGTTAATATAATCCAACATTAGCTCCCACCCAGGTGGACACCCATCATAGTTAATTTTGATTGTTTTTGTTTTTTAGAAGAATATAAAGGCTTGTAAGCCTAGTAAATAGCCATCACTCATATTTTTATTATATATCTCTAGATATTCATAATCTTTGGTACTTAATTAAGCACTTTCAAATTCTTTGTGTGATTTTATGATTGAATTCCTACTTTTAGACTTTTGGTTTGGTTTTCCTAGTGGAAAACGAGAGGAATCAAAGAAAAAGGTACCATAGGCAACCCTCTACAAATTGGTTCTATTAATTTCTTCATCTAGTGATCATTATAGCAATCAAAGGACTCCACAACATTCAAGAGGCAACCCAAAGAATGTCTTATAGCCACATATGACCCATACGAATATTGTACATATGTATCTACTACAACTAAATGGTTGTCTGGTATGTGCGTAAACAAAATGTCTAGTAATGAGGCTATGGTTTGTGGGATATGCACACAACTCTTAGAATGAGTAAACATCTAGGTCCTTGGATCAACTAGATAAGAAATTGACCATGCAGGACATGTGGATGCATTATATGACCCAAGGGAGATTGGAATTTGTTAGTTAGCAAAGGGGCACAACCCAGTGGGTAAATGTGGTTTATAAAGAAGGAGAATGCTTGCGAGGGTTTCTAGAGGTTTCCCAAGAAAGACCCTAATTCACTAATAGACAAATGGTTGCATACAAGGTGGATAAGTGCAAGGGTTTAAGACTATAAAGACATAGTAGGAGACACATTCAAGATAGGGTAGAAATTCATAATGGCGGAATGTTTATGAGCGAGACCTATGCTCTAATACCACTATTGGACTATTCAAACCATAATTAAAAAATAGGCATGAATTACAATTTCATTAAGATGATATCGATATAAATACATTGTTTTAACCATTAGATTCAACTATGAAGGTCTCTTTGACTCCTCATAATTTTTTGTGTTCACTGGAGGCTTTTTTCCTTCCTCACAAGCGAAGAAGACAAATTTACATAACCCAAGTGGATTATGGTTCTAACAAAAATAATTGTAAATCAATGGACTTCCAATTGTGAGGAAAAATAGGAAACTCCTACTTGAGAGCCTCATCACTCATGTTGTCTTTTAGAGAAAGTTCAAGCAAATCTTGAAATATTGAGCACTAAAAGGAGTGGCATGAATTAGTAAAAATAAACATGATTTTAAAGGCACCTTACATCATAATGTAAGTGGGAGGGGGGAGGAGGCACTTGACAAAACAAATGCAACTAACTAATAATGAATTAATATAAAATGTGTATTTGATGAAGAGAGTGATTGTGTAACCATGAGTATAGGCACATTGGTTTACAAGCATAAATATTGGATCACATTATGTAATGCTTGGTGTGCTAGTAAAGCATATATAATTAATGTGAGTTTCATTTCACTTAATATGAATAACAATTGAAAGTGATTTAATTACTAGTGTGTTATAATTTTGAGATTGTTTCATGGGTAAGGACAAATGATGGTTAATGAAGTTGAAAAGCATGGTCATTGCTATAATAATGACTTTAGAACCCAGACATATTCCTTGATCACCTTGATCTATGTTATGTTGGAGCAATCTAGTGAGATGATTTGTCAATAAGACTCTATAAGTTTGCACCCTTCTTGTGCATGGAAGCCTTGGAAAATGATGGATTGCTCAAGGGATTACTTAACATAAAAGGGAATGATTGAGTTTAGAGGATGAATGATTGCAATGAAGAGGAAACTTGAATAAATCTATTGTGAGAAATTCATGTTAATACTAGTTGGGGTCAAGAAGGCATTATATATAGACCCTGGGATCAACACTTCGGAGAGGATACCTTGGACCAATACCATGGATCAAAATACTATGGACCAAAACTAAGTTTTCCAACATGTGTGCGCCTTTCCTTCCGTGAAAGTGCGTGTGTACGCTTACGCGCATTTTGGTCTATGAACCCGCCTGTACAAGCGGCTTGGTCAATGGGAACCTGCATATACCTCTCTTTCTTCATTCTGTGAGTCTAAACTATGATCTGTCATCTGAGTGAGTTGCCATCAAGGACAACACCTGTGTCATAGTGCCAAATCTATGTCATAATGCCAACATCTAGGAAGTTATTTAATTTTTTTATCAAAAACGTTAAAATCATTTTTAGCTTTTATATAATTTTCAAAACATTTTTAAAAATACATTAAAAATATAAATAAATTCAATTTTACATCAAATATTTTATTAAATTTTTATTATTTGAAAATGCACTTTTACATCAAAAACTTAATTTTTTATTCATTTTCAATCTTATAAAGATATCAAATAACAAAAATTATATCTCTAATATTAATCATTATGACCCCCCATAGAGAGAGATCGTCAAGAAAATCAATAGCTTGAGTCAAGGGCAATTCATTTCTTAAACATTGACGATGTCATCCCCTATGTTCATGGTTAAGGGACAACTTATTGATATTTAATGTAACACGTGATAGTTGTGATGGTTGTTGAAAACATCAGTCATTTTATCCTCTCCCTAGTTTTTGGTTATGATTTCCCCATGGCAGAACATCATATCAACTAGAGTGGCAACAATCCTACATCGATGATGGGAATCCTGAGTCTATCATGGTAGGAGCATTCTAATTTCACCACCATTATTATCAACCTTACTTCGTGAAGCCTTCTTTAGGTAAGTTATCTTGAGTTCATTAGTCTTGTTCAATGTTTCTGATCCGGATTTAAACAGGAACACAACAAATTACAGAGATAACCATAAACACAGAGATGCATCGGAAACAATACTTCATTTCATTAATGTAAAACACTCAAATATGCTTACAAACAGGAATGGACATAAACCATCTAGGGTGATGGTAGCTTATCTCTGAGAAGAGATGTGGCAGCTACGTGACTTTGAACTACCTTACAATGAGGCTCAAGGGCCTTTTTATTATTGAACAATAAGAGCAAACCCTAAACAACCAAAACCCTAACCCAAGGAGATGTAACACCAAGAGTTTATGGGCCCCGTTGGGGTGAGTTGGACAGCCAACTTCCCGGGGTCGCGACTTGGTCATATTATCTCTGTTTGACATGCATGATAGCCCGTTGGAAAGATCTCTCCAAGGACTACGACTGAAAAGATGATTTTAAACAAATAATTATTAGTGGTAGATTTCCAAAAAAAACATTATTTAGGGCCTCAAAATGGCTCTAGAAGTTTAGAACCCGAAAAATTGCTAAAAATAGTAAACTATGCTACAATTAAGGAAACTGAAAAACTAAAAGAAGCAATGGTGGGGGTCCAAGTGGAATTGGCCAGTGGCCACAATATCCACCTGGATCATTCCTCCCCCTTAGGAAGCAATGGTCCCCATTGCGTTGAGTTCCTCCATGAGCTGAGGGAACTTCTACTGAACTTGGTCCCTGGTGAGCCACTTACCCTGGTGAAGGAGTTGGCCTGCTTTGACAACTCGATACAGTTGGATATTTTGTTGGCGAGTGTGCTTGATCTGTGTGTCCATGGTCTGGTCAGTTGTAGCTTGTTCCATGTAATCTGCATTTAACTCTGTGGGTGTGAGTTGTTCTGCAATGTCGGATGTGTCTAGTATTGGTGGAAAGTATGGCTGAAGGCAGTCCACATTGAACACTGGGTGCAGGCCAAGGAATGGGGGAATGTTGAGCTCAAATGTATTGTCTCCCACAGCCTTGGTAATGGTGTAAGGACCATATCGGAGTGATCTAAGTTTCCGATAGACTTCGATAAGGCATTCCTTTTGCAAATGCAACCAGACTTTGTTGCCCACCTGAAACTTGTGTGGCACCCGATGTTGATCATGTCGCTGCTTGTACTTGGAATTTAATTTCTCAAGAATGTCATGGACCTGCTGGAAAATATGTTGGATGTGCTCAATGAAGTTGTTTGCCTTATCTGTTTCAGACTGGACATGAGCTGAATCTGCGTGAGTAGCTGCAAATGGCATGGCCACATCAATGGGACATAGTGGCTGGAATCCCAAGCATACCTGAAAAGGGCTGTGGGCAGTCGAGCTATGGAGAGCCCGGTTGTAGCTGTGCTGAACATAGGGGAGGCTCTCATCCCATGTGCATGGATGCTGTTGCACATGTGTATAATGTGTACGATCATCCTGTTGACAACCTTTGTCTGGCCATCAGTTTGAGGATGGAAGGCTGTGGACTTAGTGACTTTGGTGTCCAGCATCGACCAGAGACTGGATCAAAATGTACTGAGGAACCCGCTATCCAGACCTGAGATGATAGATAGTGGGATCCCAAAGTGTACCCACACTTTTCCAAAGAAGAGTTTACTAGTGGCTTCTGCTGTGATATTCTTCTTGCAGACTGCCATAATGGCCATCTTCGAGAACTTGTCGACGACCACAAAAACACATTCGTTTCCATGCTTAGTGGAAGGAAGGCCTGACATGTAATCCATGGAGATGGATTCCCAAGGTCGACTAGGGTTAGGAAATGGGGTATAGATGCCTTGCTTCTTGATGGTCGGTTTGGCAATGGCGCAGGCAGTGCATGATTTGATGTACTTCCCAACATCCTGTCGAAGATTCGGCCAATAGAAATACTTCTGTAGTACTTCCATGATTTTCTCAACCACGAAATGCCCAACAACCCAATTGTAGTGTGCTTCCCAAATCATCTTGGCATGCTCGCTTGAAGGAACACAAAGGTGAACGAGGTGGTTAACAAGGCATCCTGGAGGTGAAAATATGGAACATGCTAACCCTCCAAGAGTGTCTAGTATGTGTGGCCGAATTTTGGGTCACTTTTCTAGAGAAGTGGCCAAATAGAAGTCTCGTGCCCACAAGATTTGAGCACGGTGGTTAACGCCATGATCGGTGGTTGACTGAGGAAATCTACAACATTATTGGTGATGCCCTTCTTATACTTGATGTTCACATGGAACTGTTGCAGGTATGTGGACCACTTCTGATGGCGATCATTCTACAATTTCCCTTGGGTCTGTATGAACTGCAGGGGTCGGTGGTCTGTGTGGATGACTGTTTCCTTCCCCAAAATTTAATGCTTCCATTGTCGGCAGGACCACAATGGAGTACATCTCTTTGTCATAAGTGGGATATTTCCGGATTGTGTCTGAAAGTGTCTCACTATGATATGCCACTGGATTCCCGTGTTGAGTAAGGACTGCCCCAATAGTATAGTCAAAGGCATCTATCTCGACCTCAAATGGTTGTCGCAAGTATGGTAATGCGAGCACTGGTGCCGAGCAGAGGTGATATTTCAACTTTGTGAATGCCTTCTGTTGAGATTCAGACCAAAATAATTTTTCTTTTTCTCCTCCCTTGATGACCTGAATCAAGGGCCAAGTGATATGAGAAAATCCCAACATGAACCTGTGGTAGAAGTTTGCATGACCTAGAAAGCTGTGGAGCTCTGTCATAGTGGTTGGAGATAGCCAATCCCGAATGACTTGGATCTTGGATGAATACACATGAACCCCCTATTCATCAATAATGTATCCCAGATACTGAACCTGGGTCATGCCAAAAGTGCATTTCTCCGAATTAACACATAACTTGTGTTGCTGCAGTGTTTGGAGAACCTATCGGATGTGGTGGAGGTGCTCTTCCCAAATCTGGTTGAAGACCAGGATGTCATCCAAGTATACCGCTACAAATGAGTTGGTGAATGGCTGCAAGATGTCATCCATTAGCATCATGAAGGTTGCAGGAGCATTTGTCAATCTGAAAGGCATAACCAACCATTCGAAAAGGGCCTCCTTAGCTTTCAAGGTAGTCTTCCACACATCAGAGGGTTTGATTGGTACCTGGTGATATGCTAACATCAAATTGATCTTACTAAAATATTTTCCCCCCTTCAGTTGGTCCAAGAGGTCATTAATTCATGGGATTGGGTACCTATTATGGGCAGTGATCTTGTTAAGCGCCCAATATCAATACAAAGTCTCCAAGTCCCATCCTTCTTCTGTACCAACACGATCGGGCTCCCACAGGGTCATGAACTTGGACGGATGTGACCTTTCTGCAGCAGCTCCTGAATCTGCCTCTTGATTTCATCGTTCTCCAGAATGGAGCACCAATAGGTTAGTCCATTGGGAAGCGGCGCACATGGGGTCAGATCGATGGAGTGATTGACCTGACAGTGCAGAGGAACCCCTGCGGGGGAGGTGAAGATGTCCTAGTACTCCTCCACGACCTTTTCCATATGTAGTTGTCGTGTAGAGGGTCCCTGTATGGAGGTCGTGGCCACCATCCTCTTCTTTCCTTGAGGGCTTATCACGAAAACAAATCTCTTAGTTTTGGAAATGAACTTACTGCATTTTTTTGCGGTAACCAAAGAGATGGTGGTAAGCGGTGCTACCTTCGGTATCTTGTACAACTTATTTCCCAAAGTAACAATAACAGCACGGGGCCTTGATTCATACACAACATGTCACTTCCACAAGTATTGTTTTCCTAATAATACATCACAAACTAGAAGGGGAGTAATGTCACACAATACCTCATCCGTGAAGGGCTTGATTTTGTATGGAAGGCAACACTGCTGTCTCACACGAAGATCTCATCCTTGGTGAAGTCACCCAGTGGTGTACGGTTGTGGATGTGCTGTGGTCGGTAAGCCTAGCTGCTTCATGACCTCTGCTAAAATGATGTTCTTTTGGCTCCCACCGTTGACAATGAACTATAGTGGGGAGCCCTTTACCCACATCTGGAAGTGGAAGAGACACTCCTCCTCCTCTGGATCTTCGGGTTCCTCCTTCTGGATATTCATGGTGGCAACAGTGGCATTGGGCTCTGCGTCAATAATCTTCTTCCCTTTGTCATTCCCCTCGTTGGGTTCAGAATCAGATTTGGAACAAGAATCTAATTATGAAACCTTTAGCTTGGCCACTAGTGACCACTTGGCCCGACACTCACTTGTGTTGTGAGTGGAGCTCTTATGGAACTCACACCACTTTCCCATGTCCTTTTTCGGCTTCGCGGCACTATTCTTTGCTTGCAGCTTTGGCGGTTATCTTGGGCTACCCCACCTTGGTTTTGTCCTTTGTTCTGTGGTTTGGGGGCCCCTTTCCCTTGCTTTGGATTCGTAGATCCAAAGTCTCGCTTCTTTTGTTTAAACTTTTGCTTGACCTTGACGGCATATTGGTATGCTGTGCCAAGCGAGGAGATGTTTAGGAATTCTATTTCTTCCTAGATGTGCTTGTAGAGGCAGCTGTGGTATTTGAGTATCAAATGATGCTCTGAATCCTTAATACCCAACTTTGTGTGAAGGGTATCGAAAATATTGGTAAACTCCAGCACATCTTGGTCCCTTCCCTGCCGCAGCGTGGTCCACTTTATGTATTGATCCTCACAGCTTCCGACTGGGTAGTACTGCTCCTTGATGGCATCCCAGAATGATTTCCAAGTGGGTGCGGCTGAAAATAGTGAACCTGTACTTTCATACTTCTGCTCACAGTAGGTTTCCCACCAGTCCTTGACATGGGGGGTTGCTTTGAGAAGACCGAAATAATATTTTCTCGATTGGAAAAATCATGAACAGAAAAATAACACTCTAGCAGATTTAACCATTTATCGACGACATCTGTGTCTATCTGACCCTCGAATATGGGGATTTCAAAATTAACTTGTACCTTAAACGGTGTGGCGTTTCCAGAGTAGCTGTTGGAAGTTGATGCATCGCCCCTGGGTAGCCGCTGAAGGATCTGGGAAAAGGTATCCATCATCGCGTTCCTTTGTCACTCGAGGGCTTCTTTGAGGAAAATTTTGATAGGGTCTCCTGGCCCCTCATCTTTATTTTCATCTACCATGTGAGGGCGTTGGGATTAACGAGGCTAGTCTTGCAAAGGTTCGACCAGTTCAAGCCCTAACTCCTTATATCCTGACCTCGTTGGGGACATGAAAAGAAAAAAGAGAAATAAAAGCAGACCGCTCTGATACCACTGATCTGGATTTAAACATGAATGCAACAAATTACAGAGATAACCATAAACACAGAGATGTAGCGGAGATAATACGTCACTTCATTAATGTAAAATACTGAAATATGCTTACAAACAAAAACGGAAATAAACCAGTTAGGGCGATGGTAGCTTATCTTAGAGAAGAGATGTGGCAGTTACATGCCTCTGAACTTCCTTAAAATGAGGCTCAAGGGCCTTTTTATTATTGAACAATAAGAGCAAACCCTAAAAAATGAAAACCCTAACCCGAGGAGATGTAACACCAAGAGTTTATGGGCCTTGTTGGGGTGAGTTGGACAACCAACTTCTCGGGGTCATGACTTCGTCATATTATCTTCATTTGACGCGCATGATAACCCGTTGGAAAGATGTCTCCGAGGAATACAATGGAAAAGACTATTTTCGATAGCAATTTGCTGGCAATAGATTTCCAAAAAACCTCGTTTAGGGCCTCAAAACGGCTCCGGAAGTTTAGGACTCGAAAAACTGCTAAAAATAGTAAACTGTGCTACAATTAAGGAAACTGAAAAACTGAAAGAAGAAATGGTGGGGGTCTAAGTAGAATTGGCAGGTGGCCACCGATATCCACCTGGATCATTCCTCCCCCCTTAGGAAGCAATGGTCCCCATTGCATTGAGTTCCTCCATGAGACAAAGAAAATTTTGCTGAACTTGGTCCTTGGTGAGCCACTTGCCCTGGTGAAGGAGTTCACCTGCTTTGACAACTCGATACAGTTGGATATTCTGCTGGTGAGTGTGCTTGATCTGTGTGTCCATGATTTGATCAGTTGCAGCTTGTTCCATGCAATCTAGATTCAACTTTTTGTGTGTGAGCTGTTCTGCAATGTCGGATGTGTCTAGTAATGGTGGAAAGTATGGCAGAAGGCAGTCCACATTGAACACTGTGTGCAGGCCAAGGAATGGGGGAATGCTGAGCTCAAATGCATTATCTACCACTGCCTTGGTAATGGTGTAAGGACCATATCAGAGTGGTCTGAGTTTCCGATAGGCTCTAGTAAGGCGTTCCTTTTGCAAATGCAACCAAACTTTGTCGCCCACCTGAAACTTGTGTGGCACCCGATTTTGATCATGTCGCTACTTGTACTTGGAATTTGATTTCTCCAGAATGTCATGGAACTGTTGGTGAATATGTTGGATGTGCTCAATGAAGCTGTTTGCCTTGTCTATTTCAGATTGGACATAAGCCGAATCTGAGTGAGTAGCTACAAATGGCATGGCCACATCAATGGGACATAGTGCCTAGAGTCCCAAGCCCACCTGAAAAGGGTTGTGGCCAGTCGAGCTGTGGAGAGCCCGGTTGTAGCTGTGCTAAACATAGGGGAGGCTATCGTCCCATGTGTGTGGATGCTTTGAGTTGTACATGCACAGAATGTATAGGATTATTGTGTTGACAACCTCTATCGGGCCATCAATTTGAGGGTGGAAGGCTGTGGATTTAGTGAGTTTGGTGTCCAGCATCGACCAGAGACTAGACCAAAATGTACTGAGGAACCTACTGTCCCGATCTAAGATGATAGACTGTGGGATCCCAAAGTGTACCCAGATTCATTCAAAGAAGAGTTTACCAGTGGCTTCTGCTGTGATATTCTTCTTGCAGGTTGCCATAATGGCCATCTTCGAGAACCTGTCGATGACCACAAAAACACAGTCGTTTCCATCCTTAGTGGAAGGAAGGCCTAACATGTAATCCATGGAGACGGATTCCCAAGGTCTATTACGGGTAGGCAAAGTGGTATAGATGCCTTGCTTCTTGATGGTCCGTTTGGAAATGGTGCAGGCAGTGCATGATCTGATGTACTTCTCGACATCCTATCGAAGATTCGGCCAATAGAAATACTTCTACAGTACTGCCGCTGTTTTATTGACCCCAAAATTCCCAGATGCCCGACTATAATGTGCTTCCCAAATCATCTTGGCATGCTCGCTTGAAGGAACACAAAGGTGACCTAGGTGGCATAATAGGGCATCCTGGAGGTGAAAATCTGGAACATGCTAACCCTCCAAGAGTGTCTGGTATGTGTGGCCAAATTCTGGGTTGTTTTGTAGAGAAGTGGCCAATCAGAAGTCTCGTGCCCGCAAGAGTTGAGCACGGTGGTTAATGCCATGATCGGTGGTCGACTGAGGCAATCTACAACATTATTGGTGCTGCCCTTCTTATACTTGATATTCAAATGGAACTGTTGCAGGTATGTGGACCACTTCTGATGGTGATCATTTAGCGATTTCTCTTGGGTATGTATGAACTGTAGGGGTCGGTGGGCTGTGTAGATGACCGTTTCCTTCCCCAAAATGTAATGCTTCCATTGTCAGTAGGCCTGCACAATGGAATGCATCTCTTTGTCATAAGTGGGATACTTTCGGACTGTGTCTGAAAGTGTCTCACAATGATATGCCACTGGATTCCCGTGTTAATTAAGGATTGCCCCAATAGCATAGCCAGAGGCATCTCTCTTGACCTCAAATGGTTGTTGCAAGTCTGGTAATGCGAGCACTGGTGCCGAGCAGAGGCGATCTTTCAACTATGTGAATGCATTCTGTTGAGATTCAGACCAAAAGAATTTTGCTTTCACTCCTCCCTTGGTGACTTGACTCAAGGGCCAAGTGATATGAAAAATCCCAACACGAACCTGTGGTAGAAGTTGGAAAGACCTAGAATGCTGCGGAGCTCTGTCAGAGTGGTTGGAGATGGCCAATCCCGAATGACATGGATCTTGGCTAGATCCACATGCACTCCCTGTTCATCAATAATTTATCCCAGATACTGAACCTCGGTCATGCCAAAAGTGAATTTCTCCAAATTGACACATAACTTGTGTTGCCGTAGTGTTTGGAGAACCTGTCAGATGTGGTGGAGGTGCTCTTCCCAACTCTAGCTGAAGATCAAGATGTAATCCAAGTAGACCACTACAAATGAGTTGGTGAATGGCTGCAAGATGTCATCCACTAGCCTCATGAAGGTTGCAGGAGAATTCAACTATCCGAAAGGCATAACCAACCATT
This sequence comes from Pinus taeda, assembly GCA_000404065.3. Classification (NCBI taxonomy): domain Eukaryota; kingdom Viridiplantae; phylum Streptophyta; class Pinopsida; order Pinales; family Pinaceae; genus Pinus; species Pinus taeda. The sequence goes on from APFE031489994.1 coordinate 35,129, forward strand.
TGAAAAGTCCCTCCTTAGCTTTGAAAGTTGTCTTCCACACATCAGAGGGTTTGATTGGTACCTGGTGATATCCTAACTTCAAATCGATCTTGCTGAAATATTCCCCCCCTTCAGCTGGTTCAAGAGGTCAACAATTTGTGGGATCGGGTACCTATTACAGACAATGATCTTGTTCAGTGCCCGATAGTCAATACAGAGTCCCCAAGTCCCATCCTTCTTCTATACCAACATGATCAGGCTCCCACAGGGTGTTGAACTTGGAGGGATGTGACCTTTCTGCAGCAGCGCCTGAATCTGCGTCTTGATTTCATCGTTCTCCAGAATGGAGCACTGATAGATTGGTCCATTGGGCAGCGGCGCACCTGGGGTTAGATCGATGAAGTGCTTGACCTGACAGTGCAGAGGAACGCCTGCAAGTGTGGTGAATATGTCCTCGTACTCCTCCACAACCTTGTCCATATGTAGTTGTCGTGTGGAGGGTCCTTGTTTGGAGGTCTTGGCCACTGTATTCTTCTTTCCTTGAGGGCGTATCATCAGGAAAACAAATTTCTCATTTTTGGAAATGAGCTTACGACATTGTTTTGCAGTAACCAAAGAGATGACGGCAAGCGGTGCTACCTCCAGTATCCTGTACAACTTATTTCCCAAAGTAACAATAACAACACGGGACCTTGATTCATACATAGCATGTCACTTCCATAAGTATGGTTGTCCTAATAATACATCACAAACTTCAAGAGGAGCAATTTCACATAATACCTCATCCGTGAAGGGCTTGATGTTGTATGGAAGGCGACACTGCTGGTTCATGCGAAGATCCCGTCCTTGGTGAAACCACCTGATGGTGTATGGTTGTGGATGTGTTGTGGTCGGTAAGCCTAGCCGCTTCACGACCTCTACCAAAATGAGGTTCTTTTGGCTCCCTCTGTCAACAATGAACTGTAGCGGGGAGCCCTTTACCCACATTTGGGAGTGGAAGAGACACTCCTCCTCCTTTGGATCTTTAGGTTCCTCCTTCTAGATCTTCGTGGTGGCAATAGTGGCATTGGGCTCCACATCGATAATCTGCTTCCCTTTGTCATTCCCCTTGTCGGGTTCTAAATCAGAGTTGGAACATGCATCTAATTGTGAAACCTTTAGCTCGACCACCAGTGACTACTTGGCCCGACACTCACTTGTGTTGTGAGTGGAGCTCTTATGGAACTCACACCACTTTCCCATGTCCTCTTTCGGCTTCGCGATGCTTTTCTTTGTTTGCAGCTTTGGCAGGTTGTCTTGGGCCACCCCGACTTGAATTTGTCCTTTGTTCTACGGTTTTGGGGCCCATTTCCCTTGCTTCGGATTCGCAGATCCAAAGTCTCGCTTCTTCTGTTTAAACTTTTGCTCGACCTTGATGGCATATCAGTATGCCGTGCCGAGCGAGGAGATGTTTAGGAATTCTATTTCTTCTTGGATGTACTTGTGGAGGTAGCTGCAGTATTTGAGTATCAAATGCGGCTCCAAATCCTTAATACCCAACTTTGTGTGAAGGGTATGGAAAATATTGGTAAACTCTAACATGTCTTGGTCCCTTCCCTGCCACAATGTGGTCCACTTTATGTATTGATCCTCATATCTTTCGACAGGGTAGTACTTCTCCTTGATGGCATCTCGGAATGAATTCCAGGTGGGTGCGGTTGAAAACAGTGAGCCTGTACTTTCATCCTTATGCTCGCAGTAGGTTTCTGACGAGTCCTTGACGTGGGGGGCTACTTTGAGAAGAGTGAAAATAATCTTTTCCCAGTTGGAAAAATCATGAACAGAAAAATAACCCTCTAGCAGATTACCATTTATCAATGGCATCTACGTATATCTGACCCTCGAATATGGGGATTTCAAAATTAAATTGTATCTTAAACGATGTGGTGTTTCCAGAATAGTTGTTGGAAGCCGATGCGTCACCCCTGGGTAGCCGCTGAAGGATCTAGGCAAAGCTATCCATCATCGTGTTCCTTTGTCGCTCGAGGGCTTCTTCGAGCAAGATTTTGATAGGATCTCTTGCCCCCTCATCTTTGTTTTCATCCGCCATGGGAGGGCATCGAGATTTGTGAGGTTGGTCTTACAAAGGTTTGACCAGTTCAAGCCCTAACTGCTTATATCCCGAGCTCGTTGGGGACATGTAAAGAAAAACAGAGAAAAAAGCAGACCACTCTGATACCATTGATCTAGATTTAAACAGGAATGCAAAAAATTACAGAGATAACCATAAACACAGAGATGTAGTGAAGATAATACTTCACTTCATTAATGTAAAATACTGAAATATGCTTACAAACATAAATGGAAATAAACCAGCTAGGGCAATGGTAGCTTATCTATGAGAAGAGATGTGGCGGCTACATGCCTCTTGTTAGCTTCCTATACCAATAGTTTTCATTTTTCATGATTGACTGGAAAAGTGTCAAATATGTTCATCCTTTCCATGCTGCAAAGGTTCCATATTTTGAAGAATTTTACTATGTACATGTGGTTGACTCTTGCCACAGTTGATGAATAGCCAGACAATCTAATCCTGGCTAGATCAAGTTTGAATTTACTTGCCTTATAATAGAGAATAAAGGTCTGTACAAACTGCTCAAGCTTGGAAGACAAGTAGTTAGGTAGGGAAGCAAAGGGTCTCAATAGCTTAATCTAAGCCTTGGAAGAGATAAGGGTAGAATTAGATAGGAGGGCAGCTAAAAGAAAAGAGAAGAATCATGGTTTTCTAGTTCAAATGCACCTAATGAAAATGAAGAGAAAATTTTAGGTATACTAGGTATACTAGGTTGGGTAGGCAGTTTTGATGATATAGAAGCATGTTTATGAGCAATTTTCTCCTTTGGAACAAGTTTTCATCTCATAAAAATCATAAGGTACCATGGCAAGGTGGCTACAAAACAAATGGAGCATGACTAATTCCCCTCCCCATTTTTCCAAGAAACACTTACTAACATTCCCCCCCAAGGACAATGAGATCTGCTCATTGCCTTTAGTCCACTTCATCTCATAAAAAAACTAAGTGAAAATGTGTTTTCACCTAGGCAAAACAAGCCACATTTCTTGTGTAAAATGTCTTTATTCCATTTTGCCAAGTTTCCTTAACTTCACAACTTGGTATCCTTTCGTTCCCCCCATGCCTAATTTTTCACTCTATAAACTTAGTCTAATCCATACAAATCCATTCCACATAGTCATATTAACCTACTAACACTATTATATAGCTTCTATGTGAATATTTCCCCTCCCTTACTATGTAAAAATACACAAAATCCCTAAATATCTAATACCCCGACCCTTGGCTAACTATAGCTATATTTTAAGTTTTGTCGGGAGTTATTGGTCCACCCAGGGCCAATAACAACCCTCCACGTGCCCCATTGGGACTTGTTTAGCCTTTGGCTAAATAAACAGCTGAAACCCGCATATTAAACCCACAAAACCCATTTAACCAAAGTCTGAAATACACTACAAAACATTAGAAAACGAGAAATATTACCGCGGGTCCCCCAGAGATAACCCGCCGCCACCTCCATCACTCGCCGACCGTCCGATCGTTGCTGATATATTCGACGACTGTCGGCGATATCGGAAGCCCTCATATGCCGAACTATAGCGTCCGGGGGATGGGCGGTAATTCCGCCGTACCGAGGACGCGTGTCAGGCGCCCGGCGTGTTTGGAGCCCCCTCCCCCAATACCACTTCCCTCCAAAGGCGGTGTGGGGAATACCGCTTACCACCCCACTGCCTCCCCGCTGACGTCATGCCCACGTCATCTGATGACGTCACCCCCGTTGCCGCATGTCTATCTGTTGATGTCACCTGACACGTCACCCACCACGTCACCTACCACATCACCTGCCATGTCATCATCCGTACCCCACTACACGACAAAATTACGTCATGTTGACGTCATCAGACCAAAGCGCACCAAAACCCGCCAAAGTAAAAAATTTGGTTAAAAAGAGTTAAAAATGCCATTTTCACCCATTTCTCTTTGTTTTATATATGCAACATGTGCATGCTAATTTATGTGCAAAAGAGCATTTTCACCATATAAGTCCGCCACCCAGCAGCTTTTACTCCACAGCTCGGCCCCTCGGCTCATCTGGTCACCTACAAATCGACCATTCCATCGTAAAAACAGGTATTTACGCAAATCTACTCCCGAACCCTGTTTTTATTGGTTTTCACTGTAAAATTGCCCACAGAACCCAGAAGTTGGAGAAAAAACACTGTGTTGCTGCCAAAAATACCCACTATAACCTCTGTCTTACCAAATTCACCATAAATCCGCATATTGAGCTAAAATTGAGCTCGTTCGGCCTTCCAAATTCTCCAAGGAACCCCGAAAACTTCCTTTTTCCCACAATTGTTGCCCATTGTGCCAAAGAAGCCCACAAGTTCTATCTCTCCAGCTAATTTCTATCCACGGAGCTAAATTCAAGCCAACGAACCAGTTTCAACGGTGAAATTCCTGGAGAAAATCCATAGAGTTGTTGTTTGCCTGTTTTCTTACACAGAGCCAAAAATTCCAATTTTAAAGGCAACAGAATTTAGCCATGGAAGGCCTAGTAGCCTTGAATATAACTCCTCTTAATGTACCCCACAAGGAATTGGAACATTTTCCCTTAGCTGATAAAGACTATCTAATCCAAGACTTAGTAGGCTACCAAAACCATCTACAAGTAGTCTGTGAGCTTAGAAATAGTTGCCTAAGCCAAAATGATGTTTATGGCATATGGGAATCAAATTTACCCATATACTACCTCCCCTTTGTCAATATTTTCCCTGAGATAATTCACCTCTGCTGTGAGAACTATGAGCCAACTAAAAGGGCAGTAAAGACTCCATCTGGAACTACCCTCTTTCATATTACTCCTGACTCCATAAATCAAATGTTGAGCTTCAAACCAACCCACCTCCAGTTTCCTCTTACTATGAAATTCTTGCTGGATGAAGGTCCCAAACTCTCCAGCGCAGAGATAACCAGAATTGCCCAAGTATTTATGAGAGCAGATCGCTAGCCTAAGGAGCCACCTCCTTTTCACTATGCATCTTTCAATGAAGTGGGTAGATTATTCGTTGACATGATATCTTTTGTTCTGGGGTTCAAGACAAGTGAACATATTTATGAAACTAAATTGGTTTTGATGTCTATATTTACCCCAGGGCAGCCCCCTGCTGTCAAATATAACTATGCCAAATTTATTGCCAACAAGATACATGACCAATTGTTGAATCTAGACAGGGAGGGAATCTTTAAATACTCATCCTATATCTATCATCTGTTCTTATATTATCAACTAGATATCTTCCAATTCCCCATTAGAAAATTGGACCATAAAGAGGAAAGGAGGTCTGTGATTTTTTGGACCTCAATCTTTCATGAAGTCTGTAGCTCTCCCTACTCTTATTGTGAGTTTATTGATATGTTTGTATACCCAGTATCTTCTCTCCTGATGAGAACTCCTCCTCCTAGACTGACATATGATATGAAAAAGATACTATAGCTCTGACTAAAAACTATAAAATAGGTGACTGGTACTTTTACCAGAATCACACTATTCTCAGGATATATCACTGTGAGCTATGCCCCTACAGGCTGCCAAGATATGTGCCAATGAGACTGTTTGCCTTGGAATATTTCAGGCAATTCATCAATTCAGATTTGACTCACTTCCATAGCACAAAGAAAAAGGCCCAATTGAAACTGAGAGACTAGTTAGGCCCCTATGTTATGAACAAGAAAGAGGGATGGAAGGATGCTGATGAAATATTGGGTCAAACAATCAGACTAAAGAGAAGATTTTGGTGGGTACCCTATGACCCAAATGGATTTATCAATGCAAGAAGGGTAAAATATAGGCTAGCACCCTATGAACATTGCAGCATCCTTGACATAGAACAGTTTTCCAACCAAGATGAGTGGGTGGAGGGAACACTAGTTGAAGAGCTCACTGAGGAAGAGAAAATCGAACAAACTATGAAAAATCTAGAAAAAACTCTTGACTTAGATTCTTTTGGGCAGGTGTCATTCAAAATACCCACAACAAACCGGGGAAGGCTCATCAACTGCTACAACTTCACAACAAGTTGCCCAAGTAAGGACTACATTAACAGCAGGAATAGTAAAGGGCAAGGAGATAATAGTTACAGAGCAAGAAACAATGGAAGAACAACCAACTACCTCAAAGGAACACAGTCAAGGGCAAGCCCCTTCACTACAGTCACAAGCACCAAAAGTACCAGCACTGCAGACTCCTCTTCCCGAGGAAAAAACTAAGAAAAGAGACCGAGAAGAGACCACACCTACAAGTGGGTCAACAGAAAAACAAGAGGCCAAAAGACAAAGGGTAGATCCTCTACCTGAAGAGGACATTGTGGAAGAAATCACAGAAAGCATAAGAGGAGAGAGGGCCATCAGCCAACAAACATCCACTAGCTCTCACAGACAAGAAGTGGAGAGGCAACATGGAATGGAAGTCTTCTCCTCAAGGTCGCAAACTAAGAAATGATTTTATATCAAACAATCATTTATGGAGATTAAGGCCCAAAATGAGTCATTGAGAATTCAACTGTATGATCAATTTCTCAAAATGACACCCTCCAAACAGCAAAGACTAATGGCAGCTTATGACATTAAGGAGGAGAATATGATTTTAACACATTTTAAGCCTAAGGTTCAACAACCACAGTCTGCAGCTGACTACATAAGGACCAATCTAGAGGTCCTTGCCAAAGATATACACCCAATGGACCAAATAGAATTGCACAAACAAACGGGTGAAATGGTCTATGCTACATTGGCAGACAAGGCAATGCTGGCCCACCAATTGAAAGAGTCATTAAGTAATACATCTACTTAATTGGATTTGGAGAAGATCCCTTCTCTAGCTAAAGACAACAGAATAAAGACTCTGGAAGAGATAATTATTGAGCTGGGACATGATCCCAAGGATGCCAAGGGCATCAAAGCACTGATAAAGAAGAAGGAGGAAGATATTGCTGCCCTTAGAAAGAAATTGAAGCTGCCTGTCACCATGCATCCACAAACGACAGAACTAGCACAAGAAAAAGAAGAAGAGGATGTAATGGATTTGATAATGAGGATGAATCAAAGGCTAATTCAGACAGAACAAGAGTTGGAGAAAGCATTTCAAGCCAAGCAGGGAGAGTCGACCTCCCAATCACCTGAAACAACTCCAACAATTGTCACTGCTCCCCCCACAGACACAACAACAATACCTCCCACCGTGCCAACATCAGCAACAGGTACAACAACTACAGATGCTGTAGCAATAGCAACAACAGAGCCAAAGACCAGCATGAGGATGGAAGAAATGATGAAAGCAGTGAAAGAGCTAGAAGCTCAAATGTCATAGCTCAAAGAGGCAAAATAAAGACTAGCCAAACTAGAGGTGAGCTATAACAAGTCAAAAATAATAGTGGCAGAGAAAACCAGAGAGGTGAAGGCCCTGGAGAACAAGGTGAAATCATTGGAAAAGGATCTCACCTTGCATAGGCCTCTAGTAGACATTAAAATGATTTTGTGGACCAAGATTGGCCAGTCTATTACTGACCAATGGCAATCAATTCAAACAATCCATGAACAAATTGAATTGATAGAAAGGGCCCAAGTGGAAATTCAAAGGGCCAGGGCATCATTGGGAAATATGCCTGAGCACGCCAATAGGTTGATCCATTTTTTGAACACCCATACTAAAGAATAGCTAGCAGCTTTGGAGATATCGGACAGGACATGCACCATTTTGAGAGTGAAGAAGGTGCTAACAATGAGAAATTTTGTACAAACGTTGGAGAGGAAGTGCCAAGAGATGCAGATGGACATTAATGCTTCACAGAGAAGTTCACAGTCTTGCAGCAGAAGGGTCTACCCAGTTTACTAACCAACAATCAAAAACTGTTATCACGTCAACAATATGCTCACAGGTTAAACATGTATGTTACAAATCAGATCACTGCATCATCCAGCACTTCAGAAGACACAGGACCTACTTCCGGATAGAGTTTATATGACAAATTGGATTTTTTTTTTTTTTTTTTTTTTTTTTTTTTTTATAGAACATGAAATAAATCATCTTTTTGAAGTCAATCCTAACTTTTACAGGTATAATGAGGCTGATGAAACACTGGCAAAAATACAAAGACATCAGTTGCCTACAGACCAGTGGTGGCAGAGTATGCTGGAAATTTTACCTAGGTAATTTGGATCTTTCTATCTATTTACACTTGGTCAAATAGCAAGACACGCGGCAGATATAGAGGAAGGAGCTCAAGCGAGGATCAGAACGCATTAAAGCTAAATCAAGAGCAGGTGAAAGGATCAGGACAACAATGCAGGAACGCAAAGTAAAAACACAGCTACCAGCCGACTTCCTGAATTGAAAAGTCAAAAATATCTTGTCAGTTAAAGTAGCCAGCACAACCACAATTACTCCTACATTTATTTCTGCATTTATTCCTCTGCCAGAGTAGGTGAAGGAAGTTATTACTTCATATCTTATCCAAAAGATATTTTGTAACTCTCTTTTTGTATAAATACCCCCCCAAGGAATGTATTCGGGGTTGGTGATTTTCCTCTTTGGACCGCACTGTAACTCTGATATTTTTTAATACAAAGGCTGTTGAAGTGCACTGCTACTAGACCGTTTGAATGTGGATTTGATGTTCTAAGCTCTGCTACAAAATTCTTGTGTCTTTCTATGGATCAATAAGTTATTCTAAACTGTGTTTTGTGTTTTCTATGTTTGCAGATTTCATATATGTTTCATAATCTTAACAACAGGGAAAAAGAATAGCCCAAAACTTGTTTAAATACACTCTGTGTTCAATTCCTGCTGTTATTTATGTTTTCTTCAGAATTAGGATAAACAGAAATTCTTAAATGCTTCTGTTTCCGCTAATTCTTTCACTTTGAAAATTATCAAGGAATTCTTTACTGCTCCTTGAAAATATTCAGGCACTTTCCCTCTGTCATCATGATGAAGGATTCTTGATTTCCCTTCACCCACTGGCTTACATTCTATCAATTTCTAGATTCCAATATTGTTCCAAAATTGATTATCTTGCTCTGTAGTATTGCCCTTCATCACAGAAACACACTCAGCAGTCCATCTTCATAAACTCCATTTGCCCAACAGAATAAATTGTTTGAGACTTGCATCCCAGCTCTGTTTAAAATCACCATCGAAACCAACTCAAAAAAAACATTGCACATCATAACTAGCATAAAATACTTCAAAAACAAAGTTAAAATTATAAAGAGAGAGCACTCTCTGGATGCAGTTTGGCTAGAAATTGCATCTAAAAGATTGGTTAGTGGTTACCTCGGCCGTATTCCATTTTCTCACAAGTTTTGGGGAACAACGTGAGTGATAACACCTTTGAACTGCCTTACAATGAGGCTCAAGGGCCTTTTTATTATTGAACAATAAGAGCAAACCCTAAACAATGAAAACCCAAACCCGAGGAGATGTAACACCAAGAGTTTATGGGCCTCGTTGGGGTGAGTTGGACAACCAACTTCTCAGGGTCGTGACTTGGTCATATTATCTTCGTTTGACGTGCATAATAACCCGTTGGAAAGATCTCTCCAAGGACTACGCCAAAAAATATAATTTTAGATAGAAAATTGTTGGTGGTATATTTCCAAAAAAATGTCGTTTAGGGCCTCAAAACGGCTTCGAGAGTTTAGGACCCGAAAAACTGCTAAAAATATTAAACTGTGCTACAATTAAGGAAACTGAAAATATGAAAGAAGAAATGGTGGGGGTCCAAGTGGAATTGGTGGGTGGCCACCAATATCCACCTAGATCATCCCTCCCCCTTAGGAAGAAATGGTCCCCATTGCATTGAGTTCCTCCATGAGACGAGGAAACTTCAGCTGAACTTGGTCCCTAGTGAGCCACTTGCCCTGCTGAAGGAGTTGGCCTGCTTTGAAAACTCGATATAGTTGGATATTCTGTTGGCGCATGTGCTTGATATGTGTGTCCATGATCCGATTAGTTGTAGCTTGTTCCATGCAATCTGGATTCAACTTTGTGGGTGTGAGCTATTCTGCAATGTCAGATGTGTCTAGTAATGATGGAAAGTATGGCCGAAGGCGGTTCACATTGAACACTGGGTGTAGGCCAAGGAATGGGGGAATGCTGAGCTCAAATGCATTATCTACCACCGCCTTGGTAATGGTGTAAGGACCATATCAGAGTGGTTTGAGTTTCCGATAGGCTCTGGTAAGGCGTTCCTTTTGCAAATGCAACCAGACTTTGTCGCTCACCTGAAACTTGTGTGGCACCCGATGTTGATCATGTCGCTGCTTGTACTTGGCATTTCATTTCTCCAAAAAATGTCATGG
>APFE031490001.1:0-29176 GCA_000404065.3 Pinus taeda
CGTGCGGTGAAGCGCCGACCTTTATGCATAAAAGCAAAAGTTAAAGTCCACTCGTTAAATAATAAAAACACATGAGAAGTTGAAATCTTTTTGAGGGTATACTCGACATATATGGCCGACACTATCATTTTTAAAATGGAGTGTGCTAGATCTCTTCCGATTTAGCCATAATGTCAAATAATTATTAAAGTAAAAGCCAAAAAAACAAATATAATATTAAGACATATATGGCCAACACTATCATTTTTAAAATGGAGTGTGCTAGATCTGTTCCGATTTAGCCATAATGTCAAATAATTAGTAAGTAAAAGCCAAAAAACAAATATAATATTAAATTAATCTAAATTTTGGTTTTGCTTTATATGAAAAGAAGAGTTGTGCCCAAGTATATATATTCCATCTCTCTAATTTTAAACATGTGACCTTTGAAGAGAAAACACATGCTCTTATAAGGTACTGATTTCTAAACCTTATTATAGGTTTAAGGTTTAGATCATAACCATCAGACGTAACCCTGAAAACTACAGTACCATGGCCATTCCTATGAATATCATCTTCCATGCAAGCGATTCTAAATACTCTCTTCTGCAAATTATTGTGCTATTCTACATATTTGTTGTTCCAGCCTTCATTATTACTGTTCATGGACAATTTTACAACGCACAGACGCCATATATGTGCAACGGCGCCTATATACTTCTGTCTGAGACAGAGGCTTGGGGGCGAAATGGGTTAACAATTGAGTTATTTTTGAAGGATTTGGGGAGGAATTTGGCAGTGGGAAGACTCAGAGCAGGGGTCTACATTGCCACCAGCGAGAATTCTGTCAATTCTCAGTACACGACTCTTCCTTCGCGGTTGGGGAGTGATACCAGCACGCCGACTATACTGAAGATGGCACCCCGACTCAGAGCGACCCCAAGAAGGGGTCGAAATGCAGGCCACAGGGGAGGGACGGGAGGCAGGGGTAGGTCGCCTCCACAGAGAATTTCACCGATAGTTGTGGCTTATCCCTCCACCCAAGCCTCTGAAGACTCGGAATCCTCGCTCAACAACTCAGTTCAAACAGCAAAATTTCGCTTCAAGAGCAGGTTACATAGACCAATAGTCACGGCTATGGTCACGGTAATTTTCTCGGAAGAAGAGGGCGAACAAGCCAGCTCTGAGAATTCAGAGAGGGAACACTCTCCTACCCCACTGGAAGACTCGTCGCAGGAGGAGGACAGCATTAGTGCTCAGTCAGCTTCCACGGACCAGCCTCACTCCCCCAGGATTACGGCAGTCCAACGTCAGATGGAGGATCACAGCATTAGCCAAATGAAGGAGGGGACGAAAGCGAAAGCTAAAGGAATGGCGGAACCTCAGCAAGGTATGGCTCAGTCAGACCAGATGAAGAAATGGCCGGACAATCTCTATCGCAATCTGCTGCAGCTCAGGCTCCCCCCAGGAGTCAAGCCCACGGATGTTCAAGACGGTCTCATGGTGGAATGGGTGCATGAATCGGACGAGGAGAAGGATCCTGGCGACAATGCACCCGGGTAAAGACCACACAGCGTTGGGAGCTCCCAGGCAGGCCTCTGGTTTTTTGGTTTACTGTTTGTTTTTTGATTGTTCATCAAGACTCTACGCACGGCGATATCTAGTTAGCTGTCTAGGCTAGCAATTTTAAGTTGTCTTGTTAATTGTCCAGTTTAAGTATGACAGGTCTATGTAATCTGGTTGTAAGTTTTTGTATTTTTGCTCTTGATTCACAAGTTGAAATATGTTGTAAGAGCATCAAACAATCTCAGTTCAGTAATGGTTTCTTGACAGAGAGAGATTCATGACTCTCTCAGAGGGTAACTCCTCTTTGTAAATATCTTTTTTCTTTTTAATATATTTAGATCAGTCTTTACCCAGAAAAAAATAAAATAAAATAAAAAATAATAATAAAATAAAAAAAAATAATAATAAAATAATAATAATAAAATATAAATAAAATAAATAAATAAATATTGATTCAATGTTCATTTCTTTCACAAAAAACTCTTTAGGATTTCTAGATTTGCACATAAAATTTAATAAGCAAAAACAGATTTGCACAAGTGAAAAAAATATCTCCAGGCACAAACTGCCTCCTCAAGCTTACTCCAAGAAACCAACTCCTCAATGTTGCTCCAAATGGCCGCCCAAGAAGCTCCTCAATCTAGCTACAATGGTTGCCCAAGACTCCTCACTGCTGCTCCAAAAACATACTCAACAACTCACAAACTCTCACTAAAATTCTCACTCAAATGCATGAGATGGTTGTGAGAGAATGAGAGGGGTTGAGTGGGTTAAATAGGGTTTGGGAGAGGGGAATGGACCCCAAAGACCAACAAAACAAAAACTAAATTCATTTGGAGTCCCCCACACTCAGCGAATAAAAAAAAAAAATTGAAAATCGCGTTTTTTTAAGTGCCCACGCTGCAGTGCGTAACCCGGCCGGGTTGACGGCCAGCTCGGTATTAACCCTGTCTGTTGAACCAGTTACTTGGCTCGGTTGAATTTTCCAGGCCTGGCTTGGACCAACTCCATTGAGTCGATTCTGAACCGACCGTTTTTTAAAACACTGCTAAATATTGGAGTAGAGGAGGAAATACGAAATGGAAAGAGGGAAGTTTAGCCATAACAGTTCAACCTAAGAAAACTTACATTATTTTTATGGTTACTTTTTTATTCAAATTATGGTGAATTTAGTGGAAACTAAAACCATATAAGGAGACGAATTTTAAAATGTCTTTAAAATAAATTAAGTTAATTTTAGTGATTGTATAATCTTTCTAATTAATTATAAGTATTATTTTTATTTTTTTAATAGAAATGGTTACAATTTATATTATAAATGCATCGTGTAACAATATTTTAAGTTAATTTTAGTGATTGTGTAATTTCATTAAAACATATATTTGTAATTAATTATAAGTTTTTTTTTTTAATAGAAACTGTTACGATTTATATTATAAATACATTTGTAACTAATTATAAGTTTTTTTTGAAACGGTTATAGTTTATATTATAAATACATCGTGTAACAATGAGAAGATATGTTCAAAGGTTTTTAATAAAAATATTTCTGAGATTACTACCTAGGAAAAAAATAAGTATTGAAGGGCTATTAAATTCCTAGAAAACTATTAGTATACATCCTTACATATGAGCATCAAAATAATTTAACTTTACAAAACATTAAATAAACCTTTATATATTGTCGATTTAACTATAGATTCACCCAATGTTGAGTTCCTTTGAGTTTCCCCCATTTCAAAACATAATTCTTGTACTTGATTTACTTGGCCTTAATTAACTAAAACCTCTTCCACTAGAATGGAGGAGCCAATCTGTGACTAATCCAAATTTGCAAACTGTAATAGACCAGTCGCAATCAAGTAACTATTCAATGACTGGATTTTTCTTTCATTCAATAACACGAGAGACAACTCATGCCCGTAGCCATTTCAAACTTCGGACTTGACTTCTAGACATTTTTCTGTAGGTACTGATTTTTAAACCTTACTATAGGTTGAGATCATAACTACCAGAGGTAACCCTCAAAACTACATAACCATCCCTGGGGGCTGCTATTTGTCCAGCCCTTGCACTCATGTTCTCGGCCATTGTCCAATAACCATGGCCATTCCTATGAATATCATGATCTTCAGTGCAAGGGATTCTAGACGCTCTCTCCTCTTTTTGACCAGGCAAGCTATTACGCTATTCTACATAATTGCTGCGTCGGCCTTCATCATTACTCTTCCTCTACAAATTTGCAACGCAGAGACACATCAAATGTGCAATGGCCATAACTATACAAAAGGGAGTAAATTTGAGAGCAATCTGAATACGGTGTTGAATAATCTTGTTGAACACACTTCCCAAACAGGGTTTAACATTTCTGTGTATGGCCAAAGCCCTGACCACGTATATGGCCTTCTGCAGTGTGATGGAGACGTGACAGCCCAACAATGCTACAATTGCTCGCAAAAAGCAATCGCTGCCCTTCGACAAGTTTGTGGGAATGCCATTGGGGGTAGAGTTTGGTTAGAAGATTGCTACTTACGTTATGAAAGAGGTAATTTCATCGGTCGACTCGATTATATTGCTGCAAAATATCGTTACATTCCACTGAATGTTTCGAGCCCTGGTGTCTTTAACGCGGCTCTTGAGAGGCTACTTAACAAATTGTCAGGTGAAGCAACATCTGGATCTGGATTATATGCTTCCGGATCAATTACAGACTCGTTGTCTCGAAACATTTATGGTACGGTCCAGTGCTGGAAAGATATATCTCCTGACGACTGCACCAGATGTCTATCATCCACAATGAGTAATATAGTCACATATTATGCTGGATGTCAAGGAGTTGAGGCTTATATTGGAAGCTGCAAAATTCGCTATGAAACATACAGTTTCTTTGGTTCCCCCTCTCCTGCACTGCCCTCCCCTGCGCCTACGGACAAAATACCCATAATTTTAGGTGCTGTGGGCGGCTTGCTTCTCGTATCGTTTGTGTGTCTGTTCGCATACGGGAGAAGATTGAAGTCTGCCATATTTCGAAGACGACCCCAAGGTATCGGATCTCGTAACTTAAATATAGCAAAATATATAGAATGGATCACTATAAAATACGAGTCTGTCATGCATTTTGATCAATAAATCGTTGTTGAATTTTATACAAAATAATTCTGAAAATTTAGAAGTTTATAATTTTTTAAACTATATATATAATATTTTCTGACATAGCTCTGTATTTCCATTGTATAGATGATGGACAATTGGAGAGCCACGTACTTAACAATCGACAAATATTGTTTAAGAAGAAAACATTGGTAACTGCTACAGCAAATTTTCATGATGATAACAAGCTTGGGGAGGGAGGATTTGGGTCTGTATACAAGGTAACATACGCTCATTAGAAAGTTTCTGCTTGTTTATGAAAAAATATCTTGAATTATACTAGTCGCCGGGCAGATTGCTCATGTATTTTGATGGAGAGAGCGAAAAACGAACTGCTTCACAATAAATTACATTTTCTAACTAAAATTTCTTAGCAGGGAACTACTCCCGACGGAAGACAAATAGCTGTGAAGAAGTTGTCCTTAAAATCTAGGCAAGGAAAGAAAGAATTTTTTAATGAAGTGAAGCTTGTCGCCCAAATTCAGCATAGAAATCTTGTGAACCTACTAGGCTGTTGTGCAGAGGGATCAGAAAAGTTTCTGGTTTATGAGTACTTACCAAATAAGAGCCTCGATAGATTCCTATTCGGTGAGCCAACTCCATTTCATTTTTCTATATTATAAAAAAAACCAATTAAGTATATTATATATGTAAATTAAAGTTTGGGTGTTGAATGGGTGGTGGCATGCATGGACACAGATCCAAACAAACGGGCCGATCTTGATTGGCAGAAGCGTTACAACATTATCTTGGGAGTAGCTCGTGGGCTTCTGTATCTTCACCAGGATTCTCAACTGCGGATTGTTCATCGAGATATCAAAGCAAGTAATATCTTGTTGGACGACAAACTTAATCCTAAGATAGCAGATTTCGGCTTAGCCAAACTTTTTTCTGAAGATGAAACCCACGTCAGCACGAGAGCGGCTGGAACTCTGTAAGATTTTCACGCATCACTCTATTCTTAGACACTGTATTTGAGTTTCCACTGTTTTTTTGTAATTGT
This sequence comes from Pinus taeda, assembly GCA_000404065.3. Lineage (NCBI taxonomy): Eukaryota > Viridiplantae > Streptophyta > Pinopsida > Pinales > Pinaceae > Pinus > Pinus taeda. The sequence continues at coordinate 5,699 of APFE031490001.1, forward strand.
ACCTTCTTGAAACTCTCCCTCTCCTAATGGCAGTTTTTGGTCGAGCCTGATTACGCATCTTTGAAATGTTCTGTAAAATTTTCACGCATCACTCTATTCTGAGACACTGTATTTGAGTTTCCACTATTTCCACTATTTTTTTGTAATTGTACGTTCTTGAAACTGTCCCTCTCCTAATGCCACCTTTTAGTCGAACCTGCTTAGGCATCCTTGAAATAGATGCAATTGACATTCTTGAAATCGATCTAGCTGTTGCTGTCTTTCATATATTATTGAAATTTATAATGGATATAAAAATATTATCTTTGTCGAAGATATTTTTATCTTATTATCCAGCTCAAACGGTTTCGTTTCGAAATAGTTTTCCTTCCATTTTCGTTACTGAGTCTTTGCCATTGTAATTTGAATGTGCAGGGGCTATATGGCACCGGAGTACGCTCTGTGCGGACAACTATCTGTAAAAGCAGATGTCTATAGCTTTGGCGTTGTTCTTCTTGAAATTGTGACTGGACGAAAGAATACGGCCTTTAATTTGTCATCTGAAATGGAGATTCTCCTCGGATGGGTAAGATACTGTGACATTGTTTTCTGTGTAAAAAGATGCAGCAGTAAACATTTATTTATCCATAAAAATAATTAGTGCTATATTAATAGCCAACAAAGTTATTTATAAATAGAATAATAGGTTAGGTTTCCCTTTTAAGATGCATATTATTTTGGTAGATTAATAATTTATTAAGAAATATCTTAATAGTAAATTAAAATAAGATAGAATATTTCATATTGAGTTTAGAAGCAAAGTATTATTTAAATACAAACTATTTTACAATGATCAATACATTATTAACTATAACTTTTAGTATAATCAAGTATCACATATAAGATAACTAAGGCATTCATATGTTTCAAAATAGATGTTCATCAACCTCTAGTTCTTTGCAATAAATACTTACTCAAGATACGCCTTATCAACAAAGTTTGTCTTTTGATGCAACTAGAGACTTTCTTCTTGTAGACATCATTATTTGCCAAAAGTCTATATAAAAGAACAATCATCACTTGAAATACATGAGTACCTAATTGTTTTAGCTACTCATATAATAGAATGTGGTATATGGTTCATTCAACTTCTTGATTAACTCCCCTTAAATGTGCAATTGATTCCATCGACCTTCCAAGAGCTAACTAGTGTAATGAATGCTCTCACTCTATGTTGACACTTGTCCCTTGAGTCTTAGCTCATTCTAACATACAAAAGAATGTGTATATAGGTTGTTGTCCCATAACATCCCCATGAGTCTAGAAGAAATATATGGTCAACTCATAACAAATTCAATTGACACATAACCCATTTCTCTGAGAGTTAAGAAAGTTCCTATATAGGTGAACAAACTCCTCCTTCATAGAAATAAAATAAGTGGTCATTTTAGGGACTCAACTTAACTATGCTATATGGATATGCATTAGCTAACATCAAGCTTAAGCAAGACATAATGGTTAGTTTGACTTATATGCCTAAGAACAAGGATGCACATATAAACATTCTAGTTAAGTTGCACTCACCTATTCACCATAAAGACTACACCTCTCAACTTGGATGCATTATAACTATGGTCATTTAGTTGTTGTCTTGGGCACACCACTACATCATCAATTCAACTTGGACACACCAGATAAGTTATCAACTCAAATACACAAAGATATCCATCTCAATGTCAACACATCATGTACATTATCAACTCAAACACACCAAATAATCTCACCATCAATAGATCTTTTAACACTACTTCGCCAACACTCATACATGTTGGCTGACTATCACTTTGGAGGAACACGAATAGTTGCATCCACTTAGTGATCATTCAAACTTCAAATCAACAACTCAAGAATGACATACACTATGCTAACATTCCAAGAGCTTTCTTCTAAAACAATAGCCAAGTAGTGGATATCTCATATTATCTTCCAGTATGACAAGCACACTACTTCCATGCACTTGATATGGAACTTCTTCCCTGCTACTCTAGAGATGCTACTATTAACTTCTTATTCATGGGTTTCACATGCCATTTTGGATAAGCACCCACAAGAAATGGATTGTTAACCTGTCTTCTGACATGCGTTGTGACCATCCCAACTTGGTCAGTGCTTCCTCTATTTACTACTTTTGAGATCCTTCACTCAATAGCATAATAACATTAAATAGTGGTTTGGTTTCACCCATGTCATAACAGAGCATCAACACTTACACAACACAGAAGCATGATTTATTTCAATTTATTTTTTTTGGTTGCAATTATCAAATATAAATGATTTCATTATATCTATTAATTTTTCAAAATATTTCAAAATTTATAATAAAAATATATTTAAAATTGAAACGATACTTACATAATTCCTCCCCATCAATTCCTCCCCATCATAAGTTCTCATCTCACGGGTCCCTAGCTAAAAAAACCATATCCTAAGTCTCTTTGGAAATTTCTCACACTAATTCACACACAATTTGGCACCAAATATCATTAGCAAGTGCCGTTATGCAACTTGCTATCCATCATTATATCAATGCCATATCTAAAAATTCCATTGCAATCAAATTTCTTTAATCTACACACTAACAAGATGAACAACAAATATCTGAGCATCAACTGATCTCACTGATACCTATGTCAGCGACACTCCTCCATAGTATTAGACAAGATTGAAAGCCATGCTTATCATTTGGGGCATGCCTCATTTAAATCATTTCAAATAGTTGGAGAGAATCTCCTCATATACATTTAAATTTAACAATATAAAATTTGAAAGAAAATTATTTTAAAAAAAATATCTACTTGCCTGAAATTAAAGATACTTTCAAATAGTACAAATAAAAATTACTCATTCTATCCTTCATTGTATTTCCCCTCAACAATAATGTATCTAAATAAACCGTATATATTAAAATAAAAATTACTATTCTAACCTTTTAAATAAACCATATGTATCTAAATAGCGTATTTAAGATTTTGGATCATGTTATTTAGTTCATCAATAAACAATTTAGTTGAAGTATGAGATTATGTGTTTAAGTAATCTATTTTGGCATGAATTCATGTATTGACATTTATACTAATTTTCCATAAAACTAAATTGAACCGAATCTTATGAATCTCTTCGTCATCATTTATAAATATTTTATGAAATGCAGGTGTGGAATTCGTACACCAGAGGAAATAGCGTGCAAATTATTGATCCAACAATCATTGAAACATGTAATGAAGAGCAAGTCGTGAGATGCATTCATGTTGGCCTTTTGTGTACACAAGCTGATTCATCACTTCGTCCACTAATGGCTACAGTTATTTTGATGCTTTCAACTGCTTCCACGACGCTTCCAGATCCCACAAGGCCTGCTTATGTAACCCCAAATACCCATTCCACCAATTCCCACGTCGGCCTATCACATTCGTCGGCATCTCATATTCCTCAGCCTCTTCTTCCATCGAACGCCACTACTTCTATTACTATATTGACACCTAGGTAATGCAAATTTTGCATTTCTGGACATCTTGGTATAAATAATGGAGTGATGGAGGTCACTTTTCCCTTCCACTTTTGGAGAGAGAGTCAAACAGTTTCGTTTCGAAATAGCTTTCCTTCAATTTTCGTTACTGAGTCTTTCCCATTGTAAATTGGATTTCCAGTGGGTATATGGCACCAAAGTACGCTCTGTGGGGGACAACTATATGTAAAAGTTGATGTCTATAGCTTTGGCGTTGTTCTTCTTGAAATTGTGACCGGAAGAAATAATACGGACTCTAATTTGTCATCTGAAATGGAGATTCTCCTAGGATGGTTAAGATATTGTGACATTGTTTTCTGTGTTAAAAATTGTAGCAGTAAACATTATTTATCCATAAAAATAATTAGTGCTATATATATTGATAGGGAGTTGTCTATAATGCGACTTTTTGGAGATTCCGATGACGGAATCCGGCAGAAGAAATTGCAGTTAAAATGGTTTTTGTTGCAGTTAAAATGGTTTTTTAACTGCATATTTGGATTGAGCACCCTGGGAAACCCATGGGACACTTTGATTGTGCAGAAACTAGCTATCAAACTTGTGATTCCAGTAATTTACTGCAGGATTTTGACCAGAAAAAGCCACCAGAAAAGCTTTCAAAAAGTCGCGTTAAAGACAACTGCTATTGATAGCAAACAAAGCTATTTATAAATAGATTAAGTTTCTCTTTTAAGATAAAACTATTATTTTAGTATATTAATAATTTATTGAGAAATATTTTAATAGTAAATTAAAATAAGATAGAATATTTCAGATCTAGTTTAGAAGCAAATTATTTATTTAAAGACAAATTCTATTTTACAATAACCAATAAATTATTAACTTTAACTTTTAGTATAATCAAGTATCACGCATAAGATAAGTAAGAGGTATTCATTCTTACAAAGTAGGTGTTTACTAATCTTTAGTTTTTTTTTTGTAATAAATGCTTACTCAAGATACCCTTTATCAACAAAGTTTGTCTTTTGATGGGGACTTTCTTCTTGTAAACATTATTATTTGCTAAAAGTCTTTATAAAGGAACAACCATCACTTAAAATAGATGGGTACCTAATTGTTTTAGCTACTCATATAATAAAATGTGGTATATTGTTCATTCAACTTCTTGATGAATTCCCTTTAAATGTGCAATTGATCAATCGACCTTCCAAGAGCTAAATAGTGTAATGAATGTTCTCACTCTATGTTGACACATGTCCCTTGAGTATTAGTTCATTCTAACATACAAAAGAATGTGTATATAGGTCTTTGTCCCATAACATCATCATGAGTCCACAAGCAACATATGGTCCACTCCTAAAAAATTCGATTGACACATAACCGATTTCTCCAAGAGTTAAGAAAGTTCCTATATAGGTGAACAAACTCCTCCTTCATGTAAATAAAATAGGTGGTCATTTTAGGGACTCAACTTAACTATGCTATATGGATATGCATTAGCTAAGGATGCTTAAGCAAAAGAGAATTGTTAGTTTGACTTATATACCTAAGAACAAGGATGCACATATAAACATTCTAGTTAAGTTGCACCCACCTATTCACCATAAAGACTACACCTCTCAACTTTGATGCATTATAACTGGGGTTATTTAGTTGTTGTCTTGGGCACACCATTACATTATCAATTCAACTCCAACGCACCAAATAAGTTATCAACTCAAATACACAAATATATTCATCTCAATGTTAACACATCATGTACATTATCAACTCAAACACACCAAATAATCTTCATACCGCTAAATATCACCATAAATGGATCTTTTAGCAATACTTTGCCAACACACAAACATGTTGTGATTGACTATCACTTTGGAGGAACACGAATAGTTGCAACCACTTAGTGATCATTCAAACTTCAAATCAACATCTTAGGAATGGCTTACACTACTTCCATGCACCTCTAGAGATGCTACTATTAACTTCTTATTCATGGGACTCACATGCCATTTTGGATAAGCACACACAAGAAATGGGTTGCAAATCAATATCAACTATGGTTTTGTCATTGGAGCATATGTCACCATATGAACACATTAGGGAAAAGATATGTCATGTTTTTGTCATTGGAAAATTGAAAATTGCACGAGCACGCCTATCATAATTTTTTTTACCAAACAATGCTTAACCTATCTTCTGACATGCACGCCTAGCGTAATGTTTTTTACCAAACAATGCTTAACCTATCTTCTAACATACGTTGTGAACATGCCAACTTCGTCAAAGCTTCCTCTACTTGCTACTTTGGAGATCTTTCACTCAATAACATTAAATAGTGGATTGGTTTCACCCATGTCATAACAGAGCATCAACACTTACACAACACAGAAACATGATTTATTTCAATTTATGTTTTTTGGTTACAATTATCAAATATAAATGATTTCATTATATCCATTAAATTTTCAAAATATTTCAAATTTTATAATAAAAATACATTTAAAATTGAAATGATCTTTACATAATTCCCCATCATAACTTCTCAACTCACAAGTCATGAACTAAAAAACCATATCCTAAGTCTCTTTGGAAATTGCTCACACTAATTCACACACAAATTGGCACCAAATATCATTAGCAAGTGTAGTTCTGCAATTTACTATCAATCATTATATCAATGTCATATCTAAAAAAAATCGATTTGAATCAATTTTCTTTAATTCAAATACTAACAACCTAAATAACAAATATCTCAGCATCAACCCACCAATAATTTTATTGATCTCACTGATATCCATGTCATGGACACTCCTCCATAACATTAGACAAGATTGAAAGCCATGCTCATCATTTGGCCTATCCCTCATCTACCTCTCTAAAATTAAAAATACATTCAAATAATACAAATAAAAATTACGCATTTTAACCTTCATTGTATTTCCCCAATAATGTATCTAAATAAACCATGTGTATCGAAATAAAAATTACTCATTCACTGCATTAAATCAGATGTATGTAAACAAAAATTACTCATTTTAACATTCACGCATTTCGCTTTCAGCAAATAGTATATCTAAATAAATCATATGTATTAAAATAAAAATTAAGCATTCTAACATTCTAAATAAACCATGCATATCTAAAGTAGTGTATTTAAGATTTTTGGAACTCATTAGTGAATTACAAGTTTAAATTGTGAAACTCATCTGAATATTCCACTTATTTTTTATGGTACTGAATCAAAAATACATTTTAACTATCAAAAAAATCACGATCTTACGGAAAGTTGTTTCATCTAAATAACTTAAAAACCAAAACTTAAAATAATTAAATTATATATCTATCATATTTATAACCTAATCTGAGGGATAGGTTTGTTATTTTTTTTTAATGCACACTTGAAGTTTATTTATATGTATTATAATGATGTTATTTCATTTATTTACATATATATAATTATTTGTTATTAAAATAAATTGTTAATTTTTTCTTTAATAAAATTTGTATGATAAAATTGAGAATAATACTTAAAATATTATGGAATATAATCATTGGTAATTTTTATGGTTATTAAGAAAGTGAAGGATGAAGGACATTTTCTTTTTGAATGTCCTCTTACAAAAGTCAAAAATATTTTATTATATTTTTAACTTGATAATCTTTAGTGGTGCGTTTATTTAATTATTTTATACATTTTTTCTTTATCTCATTTGTAAATATATTATAATGATTGTTATTAACATTGTTGTTCAAATTAAAATATTTTTGTATATTAAAATTGAATATAATACTTAAAATATTATGGAATATAATTATTGGCTATTTCTATGATTATTGAGAAAGTGATGAATGAAAAGCATTTTCTCTTGAAATGTCTTTTTATAAAAGTCAAAAATATTTTAGAAATAATAGCTTTCATTTTAAAAGACACTAGTAATGTTATTGATTTTTATAGTTTGTAAATTCATGAAACCCATATTGTAAAGACATAGTTTATGGTTACCAAAAATAAGAACATTAGTTACCTTAATTTTTCAAGTTTTAAATATTTAAAGTGAGTTGTGTGTGTGTCAAAAAGTAAAAGGTGGTTTCAAACCCATAGTTTGTGAAGCCTATGGTATTATCTCATAGTATTTGGAAATATGAAATAGCAAGGCAAATTAATTATTTAAACAATGAACTCACGTGATTTTTTGAATAAACATGTCATTCCGTGGAGGGGTATGATAATGTATAAAAGGAAAACACATTGAAATTAAATGTATGTAAGCAAACTTTTATTTGTGGAGTGAATGCTTTGTCTTGGCATTTTCATTACAAATTTTTTCTAGGATGCCTCAAATGATGAAATTGGCATTTTCATTACAACTTTTTTCTACGTTGTTGATCCGAATTGGATCCTCAAAAAATTCCATGATTGGTAAGAATCAATGACAGACTTCAAGAAATCTTATAGCTATCAGAAATAACCTCTAAATAATGGCAATTTGCAACCAGCACGGAGCAACGAGGACCTTCGGTCAAAGCGCGCTGACCGTTGGCCCATGGAGACCACGCATGGCACAAAATGGAAATTAGGAAGCTCAGATCCGAAAATGGAGGTTGTTTCTGATACGCCATTAGCATCAATCACGTATCGCTAGTTAAAACCCCTCGAGAAGGAAAGACCCCGAGCACTCGGTCACAAGGGAAACCCGAAAACCGTGGGAAAGCACTAAAACTGACAAGGCCAGTCCCATGCTCAAAACTGATGGAATATCAGACTCGGCATTTCGGGCAGTAAGCGGGTTTGGCCAAGGACCCAGCGATTCCATACACTGAGTGAGGAGTCTCCAGCAGGGAGAAAGAGAAGCTGCTTACATCACGGACTAACAGTCGAGCAACTCAACTGCGCGATATAAACGAAGACCGTAGGATCTAGGGGTTCCAGATCAACAGGGAAATCTCAACCCGATGGATGACCAGACTTGAGGGAGAAATAAAATATGGCGCATAAGATTTGAAGTCCAATTTGACCAATGAATCGACAGAAGGATCTGTTTTACAAGCATCTAGGAAATAACAGAAAAAACGACCATTTAGAAAGAACTGACACTCAGTTCGCAAGGAGACAAGTGGCCACCTCTCTGTGAAGCATTACGTAGCAATGATGATGCAGGGCAGAGAATTCCCAGCAGACAGAGGCAGGCGATCCAGAGAGCCGGGAATCCGAAACGAACAGTCAGGGAATGAACTAGCTTTAAAGCCACGAGCTAATAGAGACATGACAGAGACAGTGAGGCAAAGAAGCAGTGAAGAAGCCAAAGGCTGAGAGACACAAAAAAGAGAGGCAAAGCTGCAGAGGGTAGAGAATCTGAGCTGACCATCAGAGTAAGGGCATCATCGAGTAGACAGAGATCAATTGAGGTCGAAATTCGGTAAGGGGAGTCTGTGAACTCTAAGGACTTGGGAATTCCAAGTGCCATCCTACTGATCATCCTCCGTCAAGTGAGACTCAGATTGAGCTCCTTATTGTAAGAATTTGCTTTAAAAACATAATAAAAAGGTCACCACTGAAGGTTAGACCAGGAGACGTAGCCCAGGAGGATTGGGTGAACTCCTTATTAAATTTTGTTTTGTTTATGTTTGCTTACTGTGATCTCTTACTATTTCAAGTGTCTGTGTATTTTCCAATCTTATCGATCCATTGCACAAGATAACATAGACACACACACCAACACATGAGTCTGTAATACCTTAATTAATTTCCTGAGGTCACCTAAGGGTGATTTTAGATCAAGTGGTATCAGAGCTATAGGTTGTTAAGGTTAGACAAGCTTGTGCCAGATTTAGCTGTTGAATGCTAACTAGATCAAAGCTCAAATTAGGAGAAGGAAAGTTAATCAACACTAATCTTGAAATTGGAAGAGTCTATCCTCAGAAGACAATGTCAGAGGAAGGTTCTGTGGGCCCAATCCCTCAATTTATAGATAGTTTCCTAGCCATGAGATCCATGGTAGAGGAAATGTATAAGGACTTTAGAAAACATAAAGATGAAGATTCATCAGCTCCAAACAAGGCAAGGGAGATGAAGAGTCTCTCCTCCATGACCACTCAAAAGGCAAGGGGAAAGAAGAAAGCTTTCTCACACCTCCTAATAGCCCTGAACATAAAAATAAGACATCTTTGATTAAACTAGATGTTAAATTTGATTTACCAATATATGATGAAGAGTTGAATGCAGAAAAGCTGGGCAATTGGATCAGACAAATTGTTGTTTATTGCAGAGCGTAGAGTATCGACTCAGACAAGAGCAAGATTCAGATGGCCAGGCTACGCCTTGGGGGCACTACCTTGGTTTGGTGGGAAGGTAGGACCCAAGCTGACATGAAGAGACATGGTAAGACTCTTTTTGTCTGGAGTGAATTTGTTTCTGCAATCAAAAAGCAGTTCTATTCGTTGGCCTACATGCAGCAAGCCATGATGAGTTGGCAAACTCTTCGTCAATTGAAAGGGAAAAGTGTACAAGGTTACACCCAAGAATTTAGGAAGAGAGCTTTGATTCTAGGAATCTCATTAGACTCACCTAAGACTCTGTTGAAGTACATCGGTGGTCTACACAGCTACATGAGGCACACTATCCTCATGTTTAATCCCACTAGTATAGATGATGTATTTGTTCAAGCTACACATCTAGAAGCTAGAGGAAAGAATGGGAACCCAGAACTTGGGGGATCATCCAAGCCCATTGTAAGCAAGAATAAGGAGAAAAGAAAATAGAAATGGAAAGAGAGGAAGGCCAACACTACACAGAAAAGCAAATCTTCATGCACTCACTATAAGAGGGATGGGCATGATGATGAGCACTGTTGGATTCTGCATCCAGAGCTGAGACCTAAGAAGTTCGAGGGCAAGAAGAAGAAGACTGTTGCAGTTATTTAGAAAGATTTGGGGTCGGAGACAGGAGATGAAGCAACCATTGTAGCCATAGGTATAAAAGGTAAGAATTCTGAAGCATCTACTAGTAATTCTACACAATCTACTATTGATGAAGAAAATGAGAGAAAAATACATGAGCTTTTCCATATTCGAGTTATTTCCAAACATCAAAAGATTGATACTTTGTTTGATAGTGGCTCACAAGTAAATTTAATTTCTGAAGCAACTGTAAAGAAGTTGGGATTAGAAACTACACCTCACAAGAAACCATACCCATTAGGATGGTTGAATGATAAAGCACAACTACAAGTGACTAGACAATGCAAACTCAAGTTTTCTTTTGGGTCAGCATTTTTAGATGAGGTTGAGTTAGACATAGTTCCTTTGGATATATGTGGAATTTTTTTAGGAAGTCCTTACTTGTATGACAGAAAAGCTATTTTCTATAGAGATGAGAATAAGTATCTACTTGTTAAATATGGAATTGAATACTTTGTAAGAGCTCATAAGCTCAAGAATAATTATACTCTCATAAACTCAGGGCAGATGAAAAGAGTGATAAATTCATGTAAACAATTCTTACTGATGGTTATAAAGGAAAAGAAACCTGATAAAGCCAATGTATTTGAAGGTTGTAATGCTAAATAGCAAGCTGATTTAGAAAACGTTGTTTCAGAGTATGATATCTTGTTTCAAGAACCTAAAGCTATGCCACCCAAAAAGGAAATAGTGCATGATATTATTTTGCAGCAAGACGCTCCATTGCCTAACATTGGAATGTACAGGTTGTTCGCTTTAGAGAATGTTGAAATCAAGAAGCAGGTGAAGGAGTTGCTCAAGAAGGGGTTCATCAGACCTAGCACATCACCATGTGGGTCACCAATCGTTTTGGTGAGAAAGAAAGATGGCTCGTGGAGCATGTGCATTTACTACTGAGCACTGAATAAGATAACAATAAAAATCGTTATCCCCTTCCTCACATAGATGACCTTTAGATCAATCGAAGGAAGCTATTTATTTCTCCAAGCTAGACTTGCATAGTGGATACCATCAGGTCAGAGTTGCAGAACAAAATGCATGGAAGACTGCTTTCAAAACAAAGCAGGGATTGTATGAATGACTGGTTATGCCTTTTGGCTTAACTAATGCTCCTGCTACTTTCATGAGATTAATGAATGATGTACTCAGACCTTTTCTTGATGACTTTGTTATTGTGTATCTAGATGACATTCTGATATTTAGAAAAACGTGGGAAGAACACTTAAAGCATGTTAAGCAGACACTAGATGTTTTGAAAAGAGAAAAACTTCATGTTGAACTCTCAAATGTCAATTTGGGAAAACATCTCTAAATTATTTGGGTCATATAGTAGGGGGTGGTGAATTGAAGATAGATCCCTCTAAGGTGGCAGTCATTTTAAACTGGCCTAAACCCAAATCTGCTACAGAAGTTAGAAGCTTCTTAGGAGCAGCAAAATATTGGAGGAAGTTCATTTCTAACTTTTCCCTAATTGCAGCTCCCTTACATGCTTTAACAGGATTGAACAAATTGTTTCAGTGGGGAGGCAAACATCAGAAAGCCTTCGACACCTTGAAAGAAAATATTAGTATACCACCTATACTAGTACTGCCTGATCTTCAAAGACCATTTGAGATCCAAACAGATGCCACTGACTATGCCATGGGAGCAGTGTTGACATAGCACAGTAAACCATATGTTATCATTCTGAGACATTTAATTCTGTAGTAGTTAACTATCCTACATATGATAAAGAATTGTATGCATTAGTACAGAATGTGAAAAAGTGGAAACATTACTTAATGGGCAAAGAGACAGTAATACATACTGATCATCAACCACTTCAATATCTACACTCCCAAACTAAGTTGCAGCAATCAAGACACTATAGATGGATTGGTTTTCTACAACAATTTTATTTAGTCATCAAATATAAAAAGGGGATACATAATAAAGTTGCAGACATGTTATCTAGACCCATTATAAATGCATCTACTATACTTAAGCATAATTATGTGTTACATGAGAGCTACATTGAACAATATGCTCAAGATATGGACTTTAAAGATGTATATGCAAATTTAAGTCAAGGCAAATGAGTAGAAGAATTGGATTATCATGTAAAGGACCGACTCTTATAACATTGTTTGAAGTTATGCATTCCACAAACTGAAAGAGTAAAGATAATTAGAGAAGCACACACTTCTCTGATTTCAGGTCACTTTGGGGTAAGCAAAACAGTTTCACAGCTACAAAGATTTTGTTATTAGCCAAAAATGAACAAGACAGTTTCTAGATATGTAAGAGGGTGTACTATGTGTGCTAAAAGCAAGCCCAACAATAGAAAACTAGGCTTGTACACTCCATTGCCAGTTCCTTCTCATTCTTGGGAAAGTGTTTCCATGGACTTTGTTGGAGGAATGCCTAAATCTAGGATGGGTCATGATTATCTGTATGTTGTTGTGGATATGTTCAACAAAATGTGTATTTTGATACATTTTAATAAGCAGATTACAACTGAACAAACTGGAAAATTGTTCTTTCAACATGTGTGGGTTCATTTTGGATTGCCCACTTCCATTATATTTGATCGAGACAACAGATTTGTGGGAAATTTTTGGTCAAGCCTGTGGGAACTGATGGACACCAAACTGAAGAAAAGCATAGCTTTCCATCCACAAACTGATGGCTAGACAGAAGTAGTCAGCAAGACAGTGATCCAGTTGCTCAGTGGATATTGCAACAAGCATCCCAAGCTATGGGATGAACATTTGTGTTATGTGCGGCATGCTTACAACCGAGCCAAACATTCTTCCACACAAAGATCTCCTTTTGAGACTTGTTTTGGTTTCACACCAAGGTCTCCCTTGCATTTTGTCTTTGGTAAGGACACAATAGTTGAGGGACATAGCGATGTGAATAAGGCAACTAGGTTCATTGAACAAATCCAAGAGATCCATCAAGTAGTATAGGAACAGCTAGAAAAGAGCCAGGCCAAATACAAGGCAAGGCATGATAAGGATCGGATGGAGCATAGTTTCCAAGTTGGTGATCAAGTCTGGCTATATATCAGCAAAGACAAGATGCAAGGTGAAGGTAAAAAGCTAAAACCAATCAGGTATGGACCTTTCAGGATCCTTGAGAAAATTGATGAGAATTCTTTTTGCCTTGATTTGCCAGCTTATATGCACATCTACTCAGTTGTCAATGCAGAAAGCTTGAGACTATTTGAACCTTCGTTAATTGAAGACCCTGAAGAGTAGAGTCAATTGCCTTCTATTGATGACCTGTTACCTAAATATCTTAATGAATTGTAGGAAGACATAGTTCTGGACAGGAAGGTGAGAACGATGCACAAGGGAGATGTTGAGTACCTTAGAATTGGGCTCAGGGGTTCAAAACCAAGCAATGCAAAATGGATGGAGATTGAACAAGTGAGAAAGTTGTATCCTCACTTAGTCGATGCTTGAAAACCAACTTTTGGTGGTCCAAAAGCTTTTTCAATGGGAAGGCCGTGATCCGAATTGGATGCTCAAACAATTCCATGATTGGTAAGAATGAATGACAGACTTCAAGAAATCTTATAGCTATCAGAAATAACCTCTTAATAATGGCAATTTGCAGCCAGCATGGAGCAACAAGGACCTTTGGTCAAAGCGCGCTAACCGTTGGCCCATGGAGACCGCGCATGGTGAAAAAATGGCAATTAGGAAGCTCAGATCCAGAAATGGAGGCTAATTCTGATACGTAATTAGCAAAAATCGCTGGGAAAAACCCTTTGAGAAGGAAATACCCCAAGCACTCGGTCACAAGGGAAACCCGAAAACTATGGGAAAGTGCTAAAACTGATAAGGCAGGTCCCGCACTCAAAACCGGCAGAATATCGGAGGCATTTTGGGTAGTAAGCGGGTTTGGTCGAGGACTCAATGATTCCATACATTGAGTGACGCGTGTCCGGCAGGGAGAAAGAGAAATTGCTTACATCGTGGACTAATAGTCGAGCAACTCAACCGTGCGAAATAAGCAAAGACCGTAGTATCTAAGGGTTCCAGATCAATGGTGGAGGTTCAACCTGATGGATGACTAGACCCGAGGGAGAAATAAACTATGGTGCATAAGATTTGAAGTCCGATTTGACCAATGAATCGACAGAAGGATCCATTTTGCAGGCATCTCGGAAATAAAAATAAAAATAAAAATAAAAATAAAAATAAAATCGTTCAGGAAGAACTGACACTCAGTTCGTAAGGAGACAGGTGGCCACCTCTCTGTGAAGCGTTACGCAGCAATGATGATGTAGGGCAGTGAAGTCCCAGTGGGTAGAGGTAGGTGATCCAGAGAGCCGGGAATCCGAAATGAACAGCCAGGGAATAAACTGGATTTAAAGCCACGAGCTGATAGAGATAGGACAGAGACAGTGAGGCAGAGAAGCAGTGAAGAAGCCAAAGGCCAAGAGACACAGAAAGAGAGGCAAAATTGCAGAGGGCGAAGAAGCTGAGCTGACCATCAGAGTAAGGGCAGCATCGAGCAGACAGAGACCAATTGAGGTCGAAATTTGGTAAGGGGAGTCTGTGAACTCTAAGGACTTGGGAATTCCAAGTGCCATCCTACTAATCATCCTCCGTCAAGTGAGACTCAGATTGAGCTGCTTATTGTAAGACTCTGCTTTGAAAACATAATAAAAAGGCCACCACTGAAGGCTGGACCAGGAGATGTAGCCTAGGATAATTGGGTGAACTCCTTATTAAATTTTGTTGTGTTTATGTTTTCTTACTGTTTCAAGTGTCTGTGTATTTCGCAATCTTATTGATCCATTGCACAAGATAACATAGACACACACACTAGCACATCAGTCTATAATACCTTCATTAATTTCTTGAGGTCACCTAAGGGTGATTTCAGATCAGTTGCTTCAAATGATGAAATTTTTTCACTAGTAGAAAATGAGAAATTAGTGAGTAGATGACTAAAAAATTTAGTCACCGCAACTTTTCCAAGTGAAATACTACAAAAAATGAGCAATCTTAAGTGACCCAAGACTAACATAAATGACTAATTTACTCTTGTGCTAAAACATATGACTCTCTAATAAGTAATACAACTAAAAATGACTAATGTGAGTTACTCATTTAAACTAAACTATGGCTAGCTTTTAATAGTGTGTTAATGAACTCTAAGTGAAGTTCCCTGAAAAAATGGGTTACCTACAACTACTTGAGTTTATTGATAGCATTATTCATAGATTTGAGGATATTTTCTACCTCCTTAAGGATTAGTAGATATTATCCTTATGTGTAAACCTCATGTCCCATTTCCCTCTTTATATGAGCATACTTGCTTATATTAAGGAGTTCTTCAATAATTTTTATTGATAGCCTTATGCTAAAATGATCACTCTCTGGGTTTTCAAAATCATTAGATATAGCCTTTGCTTAAAGTGACATCTTTTTGCTCAAAAATTAAAAAAGAAAATTTAACCCCAATATTGACAACATGCTCAAATTAAATAAATAAATAAAAACACACACACACACACACACACACACACACACACACACACACACACACACACACACATATATATATATATATACCTCAATAGTAGCAACATAAGCTACCATGGAAATTGGCATTTTCCGCTAATCTAAAATTAGCTTATGAAATTTACTTTCCTTCTACTCTTTTTCCTTTCCTTCTCACGTTGGGATAGAGTTCAATACTCTCTCTACATTGGATTCTACTACAAAATTCAGGAGGAGCTCGATCTTATTTATACATTGGATTCCACTGCAAAATTCCGGACAAAGGTGTGGATCAATTGTTCATAATGGATAGAGCTTGAAATCTCAGGAGAAAAAGGAAGGTGAGAAGAGTGGTGCTATGACCAATGGACATCAGTTCAAAACCTCAGGAGGAAATGGAAGGTGGGAAGGGCGGTGCTAATAGCAGTGGGAAGTCTTGTGAATTTGAAATCATAGGGAAGGAGGTGATTCCAAAGAAGAGTGATTTTTTCATAACACATTAGATCAATCTGATGAATTTATACAAACATCTAAGGAAGATATGGACATAATTATAAGCCCAGAAACCAAAGGAGGAGTGGGAAATTGACCCCAAAAAATTGGATATCATGAGTATTATGACCCAGGCAACATTTGGGATTGTTAAAATGTTAAACTTAGAGTAGCTATCATGCATGATGTTCTTGATGCAATGCTAGGTGAGTTTAATTTTTTCCTTTTGTATAACTGACAGGAAAGGGAGCACATCTTTTTTTAATGCTATAACCTTCAAGATTCTTATTTTTAGTCTCAAGATGGCATTAGAAGATAAAAAAGGACTAGATTTTTCCTCGTTGATAGACTGGCCCAAACTATCCTTGAATCTGGATGGTATTGATGAATTGTTTAGCTTCTATTGTAGTAGCTTCTCCTAATAGGAATATGGCATCCCCAAAATGTAGCTGAGTGGTGGAATCAAAATATGAAGAGATCAAATATTGAAATGGATCAAGTGAGACTTCATTATCTTACTCCTTTGATAAGCTTTCTCAAAGTATCTGCTAGAATGATAAGAAACTAGGGACAAAAGGCAAGCATCTCTTAATCCTCTTAACACTCTATCAAAATTAGAATGTTCCTCATTAACCAGAAGTACATAGGAAGCAATTGAGATGCATTCAAAAGTCCATTTCACCACTAAATCATTGAAACCAAAAGCCTGAATGGTTTTGATGAGAAAATTCCAATTAACCTTACCATATAGTGGAATCAAGGACAATTCATAATATATTTAAACTCAACGGTTGTCCATTTTTTTCTTGGAGAATGAATATTTGTATTTCCATAAAGTCAACATAGTTGAATAAGCATCTATGGTAAGTTATTTGTCTTTCTAAGGCTATTTTTCTTACCGATGTTTATCCATTTATTTCTCAGAATTTTGTATTATGGCATTGTTGCCTATTTCTAAATGTACAAAACTCAGCTCTAATTGAGATTTATTATCACTGTGCATACCACTTTCAAACATGCTTGTAGATGCCCAACATGAAAATGCTTTAATCCTAGAAAGTTACAACGGTTGCCTTCTAGCTTCATTGGATATCCATAGCATGATGGTGAGGACTCCATCACTCCTCTGCTCTTCATACCACTTCAAACTGATATTGAATGAAGGTAATCTAGAGGTTTATACCTTTAATATTTGTCTTGGTTCCCTTTCAATTAATGAATTCCATCTACCTAGTTTGTGTCTATCACGTCTCCGACCCTTCTCCCTACATGACCAATCCTCGTCTTGCAGTGGATTGATCTCCCTTATTATTAATCTCATCTTTGTAAGAGATTTGTTTCAAATTCCTTTAAATTCCATCATTAAGGAGGTGAGGAGGAACTTAAGGCCCTTCACTTACTTAATCACATTGTTAATCTTAATAGGCTCAAGGCCCAATTCTCTGACAATGGCTTGGTTGGCTAGCCAATCCACCAAATTATTCTTTGACTTCATTGTAAAGCCCTTCGAATACAACATATGTTTCCATCAGTGAACTACTTATCAACTATGGTCGTCATGTTCAATATGATAATTAGACATTTGGAATCTATCTTATTTTTCAATCCTTTGGAATCCTTAAGATTTGATTAGGGTTATCCCCTTAACTAAGAAGTATTCTACCTCTACTAAGGATCTGTATTTCTTTGTTTGATTTCCCATAAAAAAAATTCCCTATAACGAAACATCTCACCCTCGAGCATGTAGTAAAGGGTAATATATTCTTCAGGGCTCAAGATTGTTCAACAAGAGGCTTGAAGCCATTACAATAATACACTTGATATGAGCTCATCATATCACTTGTGGGAATTTAACTTGGGCAAGGAGGATAACTATCATTCCTCCTAACCACCCAAAATAAACCCAATTGACATTTGACTTCCTATAATATGAAGTCTATAATACATTTATATAGTTTACTAATAACCTATGATTTCCATGTGGGGTTGGTCATTTTCAAATTAGCTCATTAAATCATTGTTTCAAAGGGGAAACAATTCTAAACATTTCATTCCATGATTCCCATGCATCTTTTGCAAAATAAAATTGTGTCAGGATGTAATCATAGGTTTCTTCATCCCTTTAAAATCCGTTAGACCTAGTGGGTCACTGTACACTTCTTCTCTTCAAATTTTCTTGTGTAATTATTTTTCCCTTTGATTGTTATCCACTGAAATGCTGCAACTTTGGGCCACTTTTGTTATAGAAATTTTTGGGCACAGAAACCCCAATCATACATGTCCATAAACCAAGGGCTCCTAAGTCCCTAAAAGTGTTTCTTCATGCCCTAAAGGAACAAGGTCAGCTGATTACATCATCTCCCAAAAGTTCTCCACAGAAAACTGCTCAGAACTAGTCAAAACTGGACCATACAAAATGCCCAGTGCAAAGGGTGCGATGCATCTCACCTGCTCAGTGTAAAGGGTGCGATGCAAACTGGAAATCCCTTCTGTAGGGTGTGATGGGCGAGAGTGGACAAATGGCAGAGACATTTTGCAAGGTGGATGATCATGGAATCTTCCAGAAACTTCTCATGTGACACTTGCCTCTCTGAATTTACCCGGGGATGAGTAAGATATCATCAATCTCCAAGTGGAATCAAGAACTATCAGAGATAGGACACTAATCAAAATCCCAGAAGCTGACTCAACCCCCTGCAATTATCTATATATGGATCCCTCATCACAGAGATCCACGGGGCTAGAATCTTGTATCTAGTAAGGAAGTGTTGTTGGTTTCCTGGTGCAACATCATAGTGTTGGGTGATCTAAGCTTTTCATGAGGTGAAGAAGGGCTTTCATGATGAGAGGATGATGTTGGGTTAGAACAATTGGTTGTAATCCTCTTTTTTATTCTTGATATTAATAAAACTATTCAAGTTTTCCTCCACATTCTTGTATGTTTGATGATATATGCATTTGTGTGGTCAATACATATCTGGTCCTGTATTGCTTATGATTGTAGATCTCTATTCTTCGATAGTATTATGCTGCTTTGATTCCACAGGTGCTCTTTGAAGTTGGGTAGACGAAGAAGGAGCACCGAAGATCTATCAGAAGGGAGAGGAACCAAGCGAGGAACCAAGCGCAAGGCAGAGGTTGGTGTCCTTTGTTCCCCTCTTATCTACTTCTCATAAAGGAAAGCAAAAGTAGTTTTAGTTTATTTGTTTCTAAGATAACTACCAATCTTAATGGGACTAGCAACTCCGAATGGACACTAGATTTCCCAATAACAAAATGGTGACTCTGTTGGGGAGCGAATAGATTTTTTGCTTGTCTATATTTTTTTGTTTTATAAACTTACAGATGGAGCCTGAAGTCAAGCCAACTAGCCTTCGAACTGCATTTGCTATGCAAGTACAAAGTAGATCAATGTTGCTTCAGTCTATCTCCGGGTTTTTTTTATAAACTGAACAATCAATTTGCAAACATTCTAATTGCCCTGGTGGTGGCTCTAGTAACCTCATTAGATCAACCCCTGTGATTTATATTTACTAAACATCACTTTCTCGGCCTAAATCCATGAACTGAGCTGCAAACTGTGACCAAAGACCCAACCCAAATAGTCACAGAGATGAAGTGAAAGTGTCATGTTCAAGAGCGACTTGCTACCATAAAGTTTTCTTAGATTTTTCCCATTTTCCCCAGTCATTGCTGACCAGTACCTCCTTATTTTTTATCAAGATTGAGGAGGATAACATATGCTTGTTGTATAATTTCACCCTTCGAGTGAATCCATCACTATTTGATGTTTTAACGAGTCTAGCGAAGGTGAAACTTAGTCTTGTCTAGATGGACAAGTTTGTCACTATTTGATGTTTTTAATGAGTTTAACGACAAAGATAACTCGGTCCTTTTCATGTTTAGAGAGTTTGAAAAGGAACGAAAAGGAAACTCCACAAGTTCTTTTTCGTAAAATGATTTCTCAAGTCCAAAAAAGAGTAAAATAATACAAGAGAGATATCGTTTCCAATCCTTTAACGAGCTGGAATAGACAAGCGCTCGACAATCTTTTCATATTTATAGAGTCTGAAAAGAGCTTAAAGAGGACTCTATTTTGAGGAACAAGTGGTGTCTAGGGTAGCAACTAGTTCTGATGATGCTAGAACTTCTCAAAACATGTTGATTTATGTGAAGAGGTTGGCTAATAAGACCACTCATTGCAGTTGTTCCTTAAAAAGGGTAAAACAACCAAGTGAAAGCGTATGATCGGCCAAAGGGATGGTGGCGATGGGATGAAAAAAATCAAGGCTCATCTGACGAAAAAGTTGATAAAATGGCAATCACAAGGGTTAAAATGGAAATGGGTTCATTTTTACACAAGCTTGAACCATAGGGAACTATGCTTGGAGTCAGTTTCTTGTTTACACAAGCTTGAAACGAAAAAACTATGCTTGGATTCAGTTTCATTTTTAGACAAGCTTAAAACAAAAAACTATGCTTGATATTGGTTTACATGCCCCCAACATGATGAAAGGGAGAGTCTCCTGTAACTAGATGGAAGTCGTTGTGGTGAAGCAGGACGGTTATCCAACTACTTTTTGGCTTCATCCATAAAGCGAAAAAGGTGAATGAGGTGATTCCCTTCACATAACCTACAAGGAAACTTAACTTTACCACTAAGTGCATGCCCCCCAAGCTTCATTACATTCACCTAAGTAGCCTACTCGCAACTATGAGGTGGATGGAATGAAGGTTCACTTACGAGATCAAGTGAAAGACTCGACTAGGATTTTACGAGATCTAATCAAAGACTCGACTTGGAACTTGGGACCTTGTTTCATTTTTTTTTAATGAGCTTGACGCAAGACAAGGAACTCTGCTCATATTCCTTGTTTCATTTTTTAACGAGATTGACACAAGACAAGGAACTATGCTCATGGACCTGTTTCATTTTTTAATGAGGTTGACACAGTAAAAGAACTATCCTCATTTTCTTTGTTTCATTTTTTAACGAGGTTGACACAAGACCAGGAACAATCCTCATACCCTTGGTTTCATTTTTTTTAATGAGCTTGACAAGGGACAAGGAACTCTGCTCATATTCCTTGTTTCATTTTTTAACGAGCTTGACACAAGACAAGGAACTATCCTCGTTGGCCTGTTTCATTTTTTAATGAGGTTGACACAGTAAAATATCTATCTTCATACTCCTTGGTTTCATTTTTTAATGAAGTTGACACAAGACCGAGAACTGTCCTCGTGAACCTGTTTCATTTTTTAATGAGGTTGACACAGTAAAAGAACTATCCCCATACCCTTGGTTTTATTTTTTAACGAGGTTGACACAAGACAAGGAACTCTCCTCGAACCTGTTTCATTTTTTAATGAGGTTGACACAGTAAAAGAACTATCCTCATATCCTTGGTTTCATTTTTTAATGAGGTTGACACAAGACAAGGAACTATCCTCATAGGAGCTGTTTCATTTTTTAATGAGGTTGACACAGTAAAAGAACTATCCTCATATTCCTTGATCACAACACATAAGAGGTCATGAAAGAGAGATCTGGTTCCAATGCCCCCAGTACATGATGTACAACATCACTGAATTGATCGTCAGTTGATGTAGGTACGGAACAGGTTTCCACATAATTAACTCGTGGCGAGGATGATACCATTGGTACAAAAGAACCATTTAGGGAAGATGGTTGACTAGGAGCCATATCTGGACCAGGAAATGAAAGCTGGTCAACGGTGACAATTTTGCCTTCACGCGGGAAACAAATCACTCGAAAGAGTGTTGAAATAATAGCTCCCATGTCATAAACATAGTCATGCCCTAGAAGTAAATTGTAATATAATGGGCCTGGGACTACCATCACATTCAAATAAACGATTTTTCCTCCCAAAGTAATAAGTAACTGAGGGAGGATCCCTAATGGTTGACTGGTTCTTCTATTAAAAACCAGCATATTCTAGGTAACAGGCACAAGGGTGGCAAACCAAGTGTTGAGTCTTGAAAATGTCATTCATTTCCATTACACTTTCACTATTATGTCCATTATATCACCTCCATTTCACTACTATGTCACCACATTCATCCCACCTTCATTATCATTGGGCCACATTTATGTTTTTCCAAACTTTATTAATTCTAAGCCTTTTAAATGCATTTGCGGTTAAAAATTAGGAAATAATGTGCATATGCTTATACCTAACAAATGGGTTGAGATTGTTGACATGTGTAGGTTGAAAGGAAGCTTCTAGAAGACTCTTATGTGGCACTCTAAGGCAAAATTCGAATTTGAGTGGAAAGAATCATGGGATCATGAGGATATGTGTCACATCTCCTAATTGTATTGTGACTCTAAGAAGACATGTGTCTTATCAATTCCTATTTTGATTAGGACTCTAGAGGTAGAGGGAGAGATTGATGGACTCTCATTAATGAGATGGCTTCTCATCTTTTTGTATAAATAGGAAATCTCTCTCCTTCATTTGTTAGCTTATTAGTCTCAACTTAGAGCTTGGCTTGGTCTTTAGTTCTTTAGCTTGGAGTTTGTAGTTATTCCTTTATGACTTTTGAAAGCTTTGGAGAGCTTTATTTTACTTTGTAATTTTTAAGAATTTGAATAAAGCTTTGATGTTCTCAACATGGAAGGAGATGTGAAGTAGATATCATGGAGCACATTAGAATGTAAGGTAGAGTAGATTTCATTTTGTAAATTTTGCTTTGATTTCATTATGTCATTTGATTGCTTTCAAGTTTGATAGATTAGATTTTTCATTCATGCAATTTTAATTCATGCAAGTGTGTTCAACCGGTTGATTGTAGATTAGTAATGCACATAGCTTTTTAATGACTAATGACATGATGGAATTATCTTGTCCTTCTGCTGATTTATTTTCTTAGTTTTAATTCCAGCACTGTTTATTTCTTTCAGTTTTGTTTTGTTCATTTACTTTTCTGCAAGATAAATATTAGACTACTCATGTCATTTTCAGTTACCTCCTATAGCCAGAGCGAGTCGAATGGTGAGGG
>APFE031490002.1:0-38098 GCA_000404065.3 Pinus taeda
TAGGGACTTAGGAGCCCTTAGTTTATGGACATTTATGATTGGGGTTGAAGTGCCCAAAAATGTCTATAATAGTTGCCCCCTAAAGCATGAGGTCGTTAATCTTTCTAATGTCGAGTGAAATGCTTTACTATGAGGATCTAAAGTTTTTTCGAGCTAGGAGACAACATGTAATAAGATACAATACAATACATTATTTTGACAATATTTTTTCATGATCTAGCTGAGGCGGCCATTCCCATGCTCAACTTTATAAATTCATTTTCATGTACATAGGACAGAAAATCGTCTGTGTGATAGACTGATGATATGGACTCATCATCCTTTGATTTGGATGATCATATGTTCGGCAATGATGTACACTTGATGTCTTTATATTCCTAAATATATCGCAGCTTGGATGGATGAAACTAGATCCAAGGTCTTCAAACTCGTCCAATCTTCGCTCGAAGTACAAGTCAATCCATGTGAAGAAATTTTCTGGAGTCGAACATGGAAAGACATCTCCTGATTACCAGCCAATGATGTAAGATGTTAATAGGCGTGAGAGCAATCACCGATAATGATGATGACCCTCAGGGTACGACAGTATAATTCACGTGGTGTGAAAATGGGACTTGGCATCGAACACCATGCAAAATCTTTCGGTCGAAGGGCATTGATGTAAACCTGTCGCTGGAAGTGAGAAACTTTCCATTGAGGCATGCAAGCTTCAAAGTACTGAAAGGGTTGTTCCTAGGTTGACTTCTTGGATAATGAGTTGTCGTTGACAAGAAGTGACCCATCATAGGAGGGCCTTAATGAATCCCACATCTATGACACGAAACAAAGCAAATGATTTTGTGGAGGTGAAAATGATCTGATGGTACAGGGTTCAGGGTGGTGGTCATGAAAGAATGAAGCATGAAGGTATTGCAACGGATGAGACACAAGCTGGGTTGGTGAATTCTCTAAGCGACTTCTCTTGAACATATCGACGACACTGAAATGGATTGGTAGTGTTAACCCAAAATATGGATGGTACGATGGACCAATGGTGATATGACCGGTGAACAGAATAACCCAACCCGACTCAATCATGGTGATGGAGTGAAAGTGTCATGTTCAAGAGCAACTTGCTACCAATAAAGTTTCTTCAAGTTTTCTTCCCAATTTTCCCCAGTCATTGCTGATCAGTACCTCTTTATTTTTGTTAAGCTTGAGGAGGATAACATATGCTTGTTCTATAATCTACCCTTCGGGTGAACCTGTCGCTATATTTTAGCAAGCCTAGAGACAGTGAAACTCGTTACCAAGCAATGCTCCGAACAACGATGTATTCGATACCAAGCAAAAGACTACGTGATCGTCGGTGATACTCTTTACCGTCGTGGTATCCATATAGTTATGCATAGGTGCCTCACCCATGAGGAGGCCGAAAAAGTCCTGAATGACTGTCATTCAGGCGCATGTGGGGGCCATCAATCTAGTTATGCTACGGCACAAAAAAATTTGCGAGCAGGATACTTCTGGCCAACAATGTTCAAAGATTACATAACCGCAATTAGAAGCTGTCATGCTTGCCAAATTTTCGATAGCAAAACCAGAAGACCACCTGCACCACTGCAGCCAGTAGTAGCTGTTGGGCCATTCGCCAAATGGGGAATAGATTTCATGACATGTAACCCCACCTTGACTAGGGGGCATGGGTATATAATAGTCGCGGTAGACTATTTTAGCAAATGGGCCGAGCAAATGCCTACATTAAACAATAGCGGCGAAACAACTGTTCTTTTCTTTTTTAATCACGTAGTCTCCAGATTCGGCATTCCACAGGCCATAGTCACAGATCATGGATCGCATTTTCGCAATCACATGATGGTTGAGTTGGCTGCCAAATTAGGATTGTCCCACGACAGCTCTACTCCGTACTTTCCGCAAGATAACAGACAAGTTGAGGCAATCAACAAAGGATGATCAGAGTCCACAAACGGGATTGGCACCTAATCCTGTACTCGGCCTTGTGGGCATACTGGACATTGGTAAGAAATGAAAAAGGGTTCACACCTTTTCAAGTTGTGTACAGTCTAGAAGCAATATTACCAGTTCAATGTGAAATCGCGTCCCTCAAACTCGCAGTCGACCTTCTCCCTGGAACCTCAGAAGAAGAGGCTTGTTTCTTGGAACTAATCCAATTGGATGAAACCCATCGTGATGTAGCTTCGGCTAATGAAGCTCATAAGAAACGAGTCAAAGCACAGTTCGACAAGAATGTCAAACCTCGCGTCTTCTTAGAAGGTGACCTGGTCTTACTTTACAACCAGAAACCCGATAAGTTGGGAGAAGGGAAATTCAATTCATTATGGATGGGTCCCTATATTGTTAAATGAGTATTAGCAAAAGGAGCCTA
This sequence comes from Pinus taeda, assembly GCA_000404065.3. Classification (NCBI taxonomy): domain Eukaryota; kingdom Viridiplantae; phylum Streptophyta; class Pinopsida; order Pinales; family Pinaceae; genus Pinus; species Pinus taeda. The sequence continues at coordinate 2,387 of APFE031490002.1, forward strand.
CGAGTTGATGGACTATGATGGGATTCCACTGGCACAACCTCGCAACGGGTTATACCTCAAGTGTTACTATGCTTGATTTCACGTAGTAATCCTCATGCTTTTGTTACATTTTTGTTTTCTCCAAGAGCATTTAGTTTGGTTAAGTAATCCAATTTTTGCATTCGTTGCATATGTCGAACCTACTAGAATCATTCGTTGGATATGCCAACGGAGCAAGTCATAGTTCGCAGAACCTATCTTCTGCGGCATGGGCCATTTTCAATCCCAGCGGCGAGTTAGTAAGTTTTAGAGGAGTGTGTATTGGTCGGTCTACGAACAATATCACTGAGTACAGTGCATTGATAGAACTCCTTTGTGATGCCATCACACATGGCATATGCCGACTTGTCATCAGGCTAGACTCACAGCTCGTCATTCTACAACTCACAGGCATCTATTCCGTACGAAACCCAGCTATCTATCGCATGTTCCTAAGGGTCAAAATTTTGGAAAGACAGTTCAATTTCATCCAATATCAACATATTTCCAGAAGTTTAAACACATTAACAGACTCATTTTCAAATTATGTGTTAGATAGACATTTGTGACATTTATAAAAAGAAGCATCACATCAATATATGCATCAGGATCATGTAACTTAACCAAAATAAAGCTCTGAAAATCAAAAATACATTTCATAACTGTTTATAGTATGTACATAATGTTCTGTAACCAAGACAAAATTGGTCAAATGACCCAAAACTCAAAATTCTAGGGGGCACCCTAGTCTAATGATGCTGGTGATAACAAGTCACCGCCTGTGCAATCATGTGTAAAAGCCTAGTCCATCAACTCGGCACTCCAGTAGTATGTCGCTACAACCGCAGAGGCAACTCTTTGGTCCTCACATATGGGATACCAAGGGTAAGACCCTTGATCTGGTCCTATAGTGCAGAAAGAGTCTCGACCACATCAAGGTCACGAAGGATGGCCCTCCCAACAGCCTCTCCTGTTGGAGCGGCCACTGGGTCTCTACGGCGTACTGCCGGTCGAACTGGTCCAATGTCTGCATGAGCACATGAGTTTTGATTAGTCTTGATCAAAAAACATAAGAACATTATAAAGAACAATGAACAGAGATATGGTCAAAAGAATTACCCATGGTACCCCACTGCTCGCTAGCCGGCAACACCAAATCTGGGTCATCTCGGAAATCCATACCAGCATATGGGAACCTGGCATAAACCATCTCCTGATGATCGAACCACTCGAAGAAGGTCTCATAAAAAGAAATTTGGGGCTACCCAGCGTGTCGAGACATGAGGTCAACCCATCTTTGCATCCGTGGTTCGGTCGGTGGAGGTAGGCTAAGTGAAATGTATTACGGCTGCATCAGTGGGATTCTTTCCAAGGCGAAAGAGGTCAAAATAGAACCATAACCAAAGTTCTTGGATCTTCTGCTTTTCACCTTGGTCAATTGTTCTTTCATCACAAAGAGTACTGCATCACACCAATTGCACATCTTCGGTTCAAGGCATTCCAAAGCATACTACATATAAGACCTGTTAGCTATGTGAAGAGCAAAACTACCAACCATTCTAACAAAAGTGAACAGAATGGTCCGCAAGGGCTGGTTAGTGACATCTCATATATTGATCTTGCCATCTGAACTCAGCTGAGATCCCTCTCTGCAGTGCCAGCGAATGTACTCCGTCACGGACTCACCCCCACGAGCGGAGCCTGGTAATGAGAGAGGGGCACCATGCCTCGATAAACCGGTCAGAAGATAGATGTCCACAACTGTCAAGGGGATCGATTTGCCCCTAATCTGGAACACCTGGTTGATAGGATCCTAGGCATTGAGGAAATATTGCAACAAACTGAGTTTTTGCCTCATGCTAGAAATACGGAAAAACTTCAACAAGCCATAGTTCCGCAATGCAGCTACTGTGCCTAGATCATGTAAAGCAACAACGTCCTCTTCTTCATGCTTGTGTTCTCACCATGTAACAACCATTTTGCTTCGATGAATCTCTAAAAAACAAACAAGAGAAGAGTCAGGATCTTCATTTGGTAAAAGATAGGCAAAAATCCATGAGGAAACTGTGCAAAAACTTTCCTCCCTGTGCCCATCGCACCCCCATAAGTGTACTGGGAGCGATGAATACTGACTAGTCAGTGCGAATATCAGTATGCATCGCACCTTTCGATTAAGAAAGGGTGTGATGGCTCCAGGGCGAGTTCTTCAAACCCCAGAGGCTCAGCAAAACAAGGAAACAAGCTCAGGATCCAAAATGAAAGGCTTGCAATTGAAGAGCACAAGTTTAGCTCCTACCTGGTCCAAACAGTGTCAAGAATCATCCACTGAATCTCCTGGAATCTGCTGGTGAAAATCAGGGGGAAAAGCACCTCCAGAGCTCCAACAAACCAAATTCAAAAGAAATGGTAAAATGAAAGGTAAAAGTCACTTTTAATTTACCATGCACGTAATTCAAGTAAAATAATAGTGTTCTTAACTCATTTATCAGGCATATGTTTTCATTTATAATTGGTTTGATCAAGAAAATGAATAGGTAGTACAATCTTTGAAAGAACAAAATGCTAATGGTGAATCAAAGACTCAATGACCATCATCACGAGTAATGTTACCGCAGGGTTCAAGCTCGTTAAAAATAAACCCCCCACGAGCAGTTTTAGTGCATAGTTCAAGCTCATTAAAAAATAAACATAAGTCATGACCAAATGTTTCCCCCAACATTTAAGCTCATTAAAAAATGAACCGGTAAATAACCATTGTGAATGCCTTATCGCTAGATTTTTAGCCTTGGTTGTGTTCTCATCATCACCTCCACTCTGTTTTTAGTCGATCATTCACCCCCATATGATTGTTTAACCCTTCAAGGAACATCTGCGAAGAGTGATTCTATTAGCCATCCTTGTGACACTGTCGTGATTGGAAAATTCCAAATCTTACGTAGAATCAGTTGCTACCCGAAACCATCACTCATTCCTCGAAAATGAGTCTTCTTTAAGGTCTTTTCAACTGACTCATAAAATGTGAGCAATTGGCCTCTCCGGCTCATTAAATTCATCGGAAGTGTTATCCCTCCTCTAGATTTTAATCTTTTTGGACCTGAGGAATTATTACACAAAAAGATCTAGCGCTTGTCTTGTTCGACTCGTTAAAACTATTGAAAATTCATGCCTTATGTATTATTTTACGTTTTTTCGGACTTAAGGGATTATATGATGAAAAAGAATCGTTGGAGTCTCCTTTCCATTTCTTTCAAACTCTCTAAAATTGAAAGGGACGGAGTTATCTTTGTCGTTAAACTCATTAAAACCAAATAGCGACAAACTCGTCCACATGGACGAGAACGAGTTTCACTATCGCTAGGCTCACTAAAATATAGCAACAGGTTTGCACGAAAGGCGAATTATAGAACAAGCATATGTTATCCTCCTCAAGCTTGACAAAAATAAAGAGGTACTGGTCAGCAATGACTGGGGAAAATTGGGAAGAAAACTTGAAGAAACTTTATTGGCAGCAAGTCGCTCTTGAACATGACACTTTTCTTCCACATCCATGCCGGGTTGGGTTGTTCTGTTCATTGGTCATCACCATTGGTCAATCACACCATCCATCTTTGGGGTTAACGCTACCAATCCATCGTTAGTGTCACCGATATGTTCAAGAGAAGTCATTCAGACAATTCACCTGTGTCTCACCCACTGCAATACATTCATGCTCCATTCCTTCATGACCACTGCCCTAAACCCTGTATCGTCAGATTGTTTTCACCTCCAAAATCATTTGCTTCGTTCCGTGTCCTTGATGTGGGATTCATTAAGGCCCTCCTGTGACAGTTTACTTCTTGTCGACATCAGCTCATTATCCAAGAAGTTGACTTAGGAACAACCCTTTTTCAATAGACGAGTATAACCTTTAGCTAGTTCGGCGTAATTTGGAATGAACCTCTTGAAGAAATTTGCTTTCCCTTGGAGTTTCTGAATCTGAAGAAAGTTTGAAGGTGGAGGCAAATTGATGATTGCCTGAACCTTGCAAGGGTCGAGACGAATCCCATCCTTTGAGACGACGAAGCCAAGTAAATGACCAAACCTGACACAAAACACACATTTGTGCGGATTGAGTCGTATCTTGTAGATTCGGCAACGTAGAAATATTGCTCTCAAATGGCATGGATGATCAGTCCACTTTCGTGAATGAGCTGGGAGATCATTGAGATATGGTTGAACAATGTTTTTTATGTCATGGAAAGCATAGTTCATTGCTCTCTGAAAAGTTTCCCCTGCATTCTTCAAACCAAAGGGTAGCTTGAAATATGCGAATGTGCCCCATGGACAAATGAATGCAGTCTTTGACTGGTCCTGTGGGCAAATATTTATTTGATTATACCCGGAAAAATCCATCCATAAATGAAAAGATTTTGCATCCATTGCATTCATCAATTATCTGGTCGATAAATGGTGTAGGGTAGTTTTTTTTTGGACAAGCTTGATTTACATCCCTATAATCGACGCACACTCTAATCGTTCCTTGTTTTTTCATCACAGGAACAATATTCAATACCTAATCGGTTAGAGGAACAGGGTAAATGAAACCAGCATGGAGGAGTTTTTCAAATTCCGCCTTGATGGCAATGAATTTCTTGGGGTGCACCTGCCTTAGCCACTGTTGTACCGGTTTGACATCTGGATACATATTAATTTCGTGTTCAACTATGCTCGAGTCAATACCTAGCATTTCATCATATGACCAAGCAAAGACATCTCTAAACTCGCGACAGAGAGTGCTATATATTTCCAGTTCTGAAGAAGAACAAGATTTGCCAACATGAATATTCTCTACAACATTTATTTTAGTTGAGATATTTATGGCAGTAGTCTCTTTGATATTGGATAGGTTTCTCTCGGAATCCATCGTATTTACAATATTCGTCAGGAAGTCAAATACTGAAGGATGTTGTAGGTTGTCAGAATTATCTTCTTTCCAGTTTAGAAGATGGGAACGATGGTGGTAATCTTCCCATGGTGCCCCATCAATCATCATTGATTGAATGATTCCTTCGTCCGTAGAGTGTACTTGTGACCAAGGATCTGAAGGGGTGCCATATTCTTTAGACCTATCTATCCAAACACTTGATGGGCATTGATACTGGTTTGCCTCCCACGCTGAAAACATTGATTGCTATAATATTTCCAGTGGGGTTAGAGGCAAAACTTGCGGATGATCCATTTTAACATCGTTTTCTGACATCTTTTGAATGGAAGATATCATATTGCAGGTTCCTACATTAGCCACTTCCGCCAAATTTGTTGGAGGCGGTAGGGTAAAGGTTCCCATTAATGTGGGGTCTTTTAGTAGGCCTACTCCGATATTGTAAAGCATTCTAGGGCTTCCATGGATCATCAGAATGCTTCCCGTAACTTGTGAACTGTTGGGGAGAAAAGTTTGTTGGTCAATGATTGTAATTCCTCCTTGGGAAGGAAATGCAATTTTCCTAAAGTAGGTCGACACAACGGCTGCCATGGCGTATATCCAGGGTCTTCCCAGTAGGATGTTGTAATCAAGGTTTCCATCGATGACTTCAAAATCGATTTCTATTGTTTTGCCCTCCAGTTCGACTTGCAAGTTACTTAATATCCCATACGGGGTGTATGTTCGTCCATCAAATGCTTTCAATGTCGTCGATGATCGTGACAAGGACGGAGACCCTAGAGTTTTCCAGTAACTCATCGCCATGATACATGTGGATGCCCCCTCATCAATAATTGTTCTATGAACAATTTTGTTGACGGCTTTCACTTGGATGAGGAAAGCTAGTTGAGCTGGTAACTGAGGACCATATCCTTTGTGATTAAAAGATACAATATTGGAATCCGTTGGGTCAATCCCACCTATTGCTGATAATAAAGCCTGCTTTTGGTAGGGGCAATTTTGTAGTACCTCAAGAGTCGACATCGCTAATGGCGATTGGGCTAAATCCTCCACTATATTATAGTGTTGTGCTGCTCGGGCACGAGGATTAAACATCGATTTGTGTACTACCCCCTTTGGCGGTTTTATTGTTAATTCAGGAATGATGGGTGGCACAACTCCGGTTGAAGTTGTTGTTCAACTACTAGGTTGATCATTATCCTTGTTGTTCAACATCTTTAGATTCCCGTAATATTTACTCCTTGTCGATATGAGAGCATAATTCAGTTGCTTTGAAACTGAAAACATTAGTACTTGGGACAGGGAAGCATTTTTGCTACCAACTAGATTTGTTCCTGGGTTTGGAAATGGATCAGTCAATACAGCCGAGGTTTTTGAACTTTTGAAGAATTTTCTAAGTTCATCTTTATATGGACACTTATTGGTCCAGTGGTCCTCGTCACATATATGATACAGAGTTTTTGGTTTCTTATTCTCAAAAGGGTTTGCAGAAGATCTTTTAGGAGGTGAGTGCTCCTGGTTCTTCTTCTTCCCTTGGTTTTTCTTCTTCCCTCCTGGTTTCTTGGGTTCTTTGCCTTTGTCTGTCGACACAGCATCTACTTCCAAGGCTAGAAATTCCTCATTTGCATTTTGACTCGAAACCGTGCGGGCTTTTTTCGATGTATCCTTTGTGGTTTTAGTGCTTTTCGTACCTATCACACCATCACCAACATGAGAGTCTTTATTTGATTTAGGAGGCGGAGGAACGAAAAATTATAGTCTAGGAGCATTAGGGATTTTATCGTAGAGTGTGCGAGACTGAGTATAGATCAAGTCTAGATATTGTGCACGAGCAATAACTTGCTCTTCAGTGACGACTCCTCCCTTTGCCACATCTTCTGTAATAGCGGGTAATAGTGACTTAATAAACCATTCAGCTAATAGTTGATCAGGAACATACTTTTTTTCCATTCTACGACGATGTCGCCACTCATGAATATGATCAGATATGTGAGTGGTTGTCGTTTGTTTGAAATTGGTAAGTAGCTCAGTTCCTGTTTCGTACCTTATAGGTAACTGAAAATGGGTTAAAAAGGTTGTAGCTAGGGTACTGAAGTTATCAAACGAAGCTCTAGGTAGTTTGATATACCACTTTGTTGCCAAACCACTTAACGTGCATTGAAAGAGGTGAAGCTTGATCGAATCATCATTGAGAGTGTTTGATGAACACCATAGATGAAACATCATCACATGATTCGACGGGTCTTCGCCTGGATTTCCATTAAATTTAGGAATATCAGACGGAAGTTTATGCGGAATTGCTAGCCACCAAGGGGCGTAGGCAATTGGATCGTTCGTTAGTCGACTCAGATTTGGTAACTCTAAAGTTGCCACGAAAGGAAACTATTGATTCAGGCTTGGTTGAGCATACCCAAGATAAGATGGAATTGTTTGAGCAGTCGGTCTTTGCATACCAGCATAATGCATTTGATGTTGATAACTTTGGTAAGGTTGATGGGCATAACCATTATGATATGGTTGATATGGCTGCCCATTACTTGCAAAGACTTGTTGCTCATATCCTTGGTAAGTCTACTGGAATTGCAGTTGTTGGTATTGCACCAGCCATGGTTGTGAAGTCATGGGATGTTTTCCGGTACTGACTGTTTGACCAAGATGGGGATTGATGTTCCCCATTTGAACATGTGCCATTCCACTAGTTGATGATTGTGGTTGTGTGGTCGGTACAAGAGTTTGTTGCATTACAACCTGTGAAACTTGAGGTTGGCATATAACTAATGACGTTTGTGCTTACGATACTGCCACAATAGCTGGCGTAGTGGGGATGTTTGTCATAGGTAAACTTTGTTGTATTGAGCATACAACTCTTAGTTGTTGAGATGGGATTGGCACCCAACCGCTAGTTGTGATTCTAGCATAACCCAAATTTTGTTGTGAACTCATGCATGGTTGTCCTTCCGAGGAAGGCAATGAAAGGCTATACGACCCTCCATACAACGGTAATCCAGTACTCAAACGGATGATTTTCCTTTGGGGACCAGTTTGCCCAAATTGTCCTTGTGACGGATCAATTTGTTGAGACTCAACGTAAGAGATTCCATATATAATTCTGGACGAACAAACGGGAACAATCCATACTATCGAGATAGCCCCTGGATGGACTCCATCCAACGATTGAAAGCTGGTTGGGACAGATGGCATGCCGGCGAACATTTTCGGAATAACAGAAGGAGCTTTTGTTGTTGCTATGTCGGGTAGCACAGTCCTTGATGTTGATGGTTGTTCAGACATATTAAGCCTATCCAAAAGATTCCTCAGCAATTCTTCAGGAACTTCCGATGGTGGGTAAATATCTTCTGATGAAGAAGGATACAGGGTGATCCCAGCTCCAAGATGCATTGGAGTGCTAGATGGAGGATCTTCCACAATCTCTTCTATGGAAATCGATCCGGGAGGAAGAGGTAGACCATTAGGTCTATAAAATATTTATGGTGCGGAGAAGATGTAAGTTCTGCAGCAACAGAACGTTGGGTAGTAACACCTTTTGAATTGGTTGTAGACAGAGCCGATTCAGGAATAGAAGTGATAACCGTCACACTAGGATCATTTGTAATGTCCTTTTGCTGTTGCGGAATTTCTTCTGTAGAGGTAGGGATACCAGAAATGTTCGGAGTAATCGGAGTCTCTGAGGATGTTGGAGTGTTTGCTCCAACCAACCTAGGGGAATTTGATCCGGTTAAACAAGTTCGCTTCATCGGGAATGGTTTCACTTCTGGAGTCAACGACGGTTGACTCATAAGTCTCCACGAACGACGGGGTTTTGATTGACTTTCTTCCATGATTGCAGATTACTTGATCAACTCGAAATAAAAAGGGAAAAATGTTTTTCAAATTAAATGAATTTTAGATGCTTTGACACAACTTGTTTTTTCAATTTTAAAGAGTCGAGAAAAAACAAAAGATGACACTAGTCGCCTTCGATTTTTATTGATCCTGAAGTGACAAGTGCTCAGAGGACCTTTTCTTTTAAGGAGTCTGAAAAGGAGGAAAATGGACTTCTCTGGAGATCTAGGCAGAGAGGATTACCAAACAAATTGCAAAAATGCATAATATTTTTTACGGTATGGTGGTCAATCTTTCCGAATGTTGTGTTCAGTGCATTGCGATCGATAGGGTGGCAAACACGGCTTCTTAAGGATAAAGGATGCAGCTTATTGTGGTCTCCCAATATATACTTGATGATATGTGGGAGCATAAGTCCGTACTGGCACTTGTCATCTCAAAGTGGAGGAATCACCCAACCAACACTGAAAACAACAGTTACCAGGTTTTATGACACCGTAATACGTCTCTAGCCTAGACCTCTAGATGTTGTGCGTTAAGTTCCAATGTGTTGTTAGATTCATTAAATTTATTTTAAGTTGATCTTGCTTAACAATTTTCCTTTCAGGTTCACCGCGTGATGTGTATATAATTCCTAAAATGTATTCTAAGATGATAAACAAATGTTTAATCTTCTTTCGGCAATGAAAGTCCTAGCTACTAAGGAAAGAAAGTTAAGAATCTTTCTGCAAAGAGCACAGAGCACACGCTAAATGCACAGTGCTAAATCAAACCAAGCATTCAAAATGCAAATGCACATGCATGTATTTGTTTTCAGCCTTCTTAATGTATGAATGATGATAAGAAAGCTATGTGCAAATCTGAATTACTTTTAAAGCGACAGTACTCAACAAATTTCTTTTTCAAAATGAAGTGAAGGTAAGAGAGACACTTTGCAATTTCGACACTTTAAAAATTACTAATTCAAATCATATGCAATAGTAACTGTATAATCAACTATCAATAACAATGGTATTGTCTTCTAAAACTGAAAATGACAGCTACGACACTTTCAGATCCAGAAACGACAGTTCGACTATGCTACTTTTTGCAAAAGAGAACTGAAAATGATGCACAATACATAAAAACACTTACAGTTCTTTGCAGTAAGGAGGCAGAATAATGCAAGAGAAGGGGGTTTTCACAGAAATACACTGACTACAGACAAAAAAACTCCTGAATAGGACTGAAAACAGTGAGAAAAAACCCCAGTCTGAAGGTAAAGTTAACCTTCCCTGACCATCGCACACGTTACACAGTGAAACCAGTATGTAGCACACCTACTGCACTCAGGAAGTGTGATGCATACAGACTACCTTGAAGGAAAGGTGTGATGGTACCAGTGCAAGACTTTAAACAAGTTTTCACTCATAGTTTGCAATTCAGTTCAGGGATTTAGGCCAAGTAATGTTCAGTGTATGTAAAACACAGGGGTGATCTAAAGAGGTTACTAGAGCCACCACTTAGGGCAATTAGATTGTTTGTAGATCGATTGTTTAATTCATAAAAAAAAACTTGGAGATAGACTAAAGCAGCATTAATCTACTTTGCATTTGTATAACAAATGCAGTTCGAAGGCTAGCTAGCTTGACTTCAGGCTCCGTCTGTAAGTTTATAAAAGAAACAAAGATAGATAGGCTAACAAACAATCTAGTCACTCCCCAGTGGAGTCTCCATTTTCTTATTGGGAATAGTGTCCACTTGGATGATGCTATTCCCAATAATATGGGTGGCTATCTTAGAAACAAACAAGTAAAGTCTACTTTCATTTTCCTTTATGAAAATAGAAAAGAGGAGAACCAAGAAGACCAACCTTAGTCTTGCGCTTGATTTCCTCTCCTTCTTGATAGAGCTTCGTCGCTTGTTCTTCGTCTGCCTAGCTTCAAAGGGCACTTGTGGAATCATAGCAACATACTACTATCAAAGAAACAAAGATCTATATTCATAAATAACACAGGACCAGATGTGTGTTAACCATACAAATGCATATATATAAACAAGTACAGAAGAATATGGAGGAAAACTAGAATAGCTTTATTAAGATGAAAAGTAGCAAAAGGATTACAACCATATGTTCTAACCCAGCATCATCCTCTAGCTAGAAAGCCCTTCTTCACCTCAAGTAAAGCTTAGATCACCCAACACTATGAATGTACACTAGAAAAGCAATAACACTTCTCTATAAGATACAAAATTCTAGCCTCTGCATCTCTGTGATGAGGGATCCATATATAGATGATTATAGGGAGGTGAGTCATCTTCTGGGGTCTTGATTAGTGTCTTCTCTATGATAGTTCTTGCTTCCACTTGGATAATGATGATCTCTTACTCATCCTGGTCGAAAATAGAGAGGCAAGTGTCAAAGGGGAAGCTTCTGGAAGATTCCATGATCTTCCACCTCGCATTTTGTCATTGCCATTTGTCCATTCCCGACCATCGCACCCTACAGAGGAGCAATTCAGTATGCATCACACCTTGTACATTGGGAAGGTGATATGCATCACACCCTTTGCACTGGGCTTTCAGTATGGTCCAGTTTTGACCATTTATGAGTAGTTTTCAGTGGAGAACTTCTGGGAAATGATGTAATCAACTGACCTTGTTCCTTTAGGCAGTGAAGCAACACTTTTAGGGACTTAGGAGCCCTCAGTTTATGGACATTTATGATTGGGGTTGAAGTGCCCAAAAATGTTTATAACACCTTCCCTGCGACACACTTTATCAGCTGCATGATGGGATAATAGCAGAACTCTGTGCTAGAGAGCCGTGTGATCTAGGCTCTGAGCGAGCAGAAGATTAATATAAAATATATTAGCTTGTAGTGCGACAAGTTGGTGTCATAGAACTGATGGTACAAATAGTTGATGACACTTGCCGATGCGTCCCAGAGTTTTCCATTACATCAGACGTACCAACAAAAGTGTAGATCCATTATTTGGCAAGTGGAGTCCAAAACACACACGAGGAAACAACAAGAGTGCAGCTGGAGCTGAATCTCAAGATTGTCGAGCTTCAATTGAAGGCGCAACCTTCCGCTCCCCTGAAAATCAAAGAACGATGTGTCAGTGCTATTACAGCTGGGATTAGATTGGAGGTGCAGTCCGCAACTGTACCAACATGTTGGAGAAGGAATTGGAGGTCCTCACTACGTTGCAGGAGTACCCCAAAATTCAGTGGCTGGAGATCGAGGCACGCGAACTATAGCAACAATATGATAACATTAGAGGGATTGCGCAGATAATACTCCTTACTCAGTAGCTTGCAAGGATGTAGCAGGCCAAGGCTTTAAAAGAGCAGGTGGATGCGGTGCACCACAAAGAAGCAGACCTAAAAGCACGCATCCAACCATGGATTGAAGAAGCCTTCACAATTATGGTGGATATCGAAGGAAAGCTTGCACAAATTCAAGGAATGCATGCATATATGTAGTGAAACACACCAGAAACTGAGGGTTTAGAAGCAAGAATGCAGAAGGTTCAGTAGGCAACAACTCAGTGTGCTGCCAACATTCAGGCCATTCGTGACCAGCTGGAGGGACTCCGCACCAAGATCACCGTGCCAACTGAGTGACTTGAGGGCAAGTCACATTGTTTGTGTTGGGGGCTTGTTGGGCATGGAATCCCCCCCACATCATGCTTTGCGGCTTAAAGCCCAAGTTTTGAGTAATATTATTGTAAAGCTCCATTATGGGCGCGAAGTGTATGTTAGAGTCATAGGGTTGTCTACCCTAAGATTTGAATGTAATGTCAGCCTACCCATGGTCCGCGGACCACGAGATTGTATAAATAGAGTGAAGCTCTAAGTGAAAAAGATAGAGGAGAAAGAAGGAAGAGCGAAGGATGAGATAGAAGTATAGAGAAAGTGTTTAAGTGTGTCTTGGGTTGTAGTAGCAGGAAGAGGCTCTGCAGCTCAATGTGCAAAGACCTAGTAGAATCCGCAACTGAGTGCGCGGACCCCTACAACTGAGTGCGCGGGGTAGAATAGAGTCTGTAACCGAAGATAAAGAATAATAAAGAGAAGTTTTATCTAAATTACGTGTATCGGTCTTGGGTTATTATTTGTTGGATATGAATTGCAATTATATTGTTTATTTACTGCACGCACTTGTATCAATTGTGACTATTCTTAAGTATAACTGAAAGCATACAAATAAGCTAAGTTAATCAAATCAGATAGTATTACTAGTAAGGAATTGGGTAATAAAATTGTCTGGCCCCTGAGTAGGGCTGCGCGAAGGCAGCGTCTTAGGCTACGAGGTACGGTTAAGTGCATGTAGTAACGTGCACATAGGGTTGAACAGCGGACCACCGAAAATCATCAGACATCTCTAGGGTGCAGAAACCTAGTTCTAGCACCCTCCCATACTACTTTGGGTGAGACCTCAGTCCGCGCTCCGCGAGCTGTTGCTGAAAGGGCCAATAGTACCAGGATTTGTTTGGCTAAGTCACCTCTGAACCTGGGCTAGGTCCCTAGAAGCCAACACTATCACTTAGTTAACTCAGTTAATTTGAGTTGGGGAAGGTTGATTTCAATTTAGTATGATTTATTTTTAATTTGTAGCAATCTAGTTTAGTTCATTTTAATTATTGTCAGTTAAACTAGTTCTAACTGTCAGAAGAACTAGTGGAGGTCAAGTTGTGGAAGTGGAACTTCAACCACACTTAGTGATCAACCAGTTAACTGATCAATCATCCCAAAATAATTTTTGCATGTAGATAATTTGATTTACCCAGTTGATATGGAGATTCCAAGATAATGTACTATCAGTTGTAGACTATTCACATGTGTACAGGTTGTGCATGTAGTCAAAGGAAGGACCTAGAGGAATTGTGCAATTCAATAGAGGGAATTTCCTAAATAATAGGGGCTAATTTCCTCAAGGAACAATGCAAGGAAATAGGATCTTAGAGGGCTTGAAAATTGTCTAAGTGTTGGCCTGAGGCAGTCAGTTGGGTAGAGGGATAGACTATACATGTGGTGATCAAGCTTGAGAAAGCATATGTATTCATCTTTATTCTCTAATTAATGCAATATAGATAGGAAGGGGTTTTGAGTAGTTGCTTTCCCCTAGATAAATCTTTGTGCATGAGTGATTTTCCCTTTTTCATGTCTATGATTTGTGTTCTAGATGGTGAATTAACTTCCACATATCAATAGAGTAGCTTCAAGTCTTGTGATTTAGTAAATTTCATGATCAATTTCAAATCTACACATTTCTACATTCACTCTAACATGTATGGACCGATGCCCATACATTCTCTTGGTCGCCATCTCTCCATTACCTTATGTTAGCTTGTTGGGTCCTGACCCAGGTTCAACGTTAATTAGCCAAACAAATCCCTACACTACAGGCCCTTTCGGCATCAGCCCGCAGAGCGTGGACTGAAGTCTCACCCGAAGCAGTATGGGGGGATGCTAGAACCAAGTTTCCACACCCTGAGATGGTTGTGATGTCATTTTATTCCTCCTATTCCTACCTTCGCACAAGTCACTTAGTTCTAGGGCTTGCTAGACTAGCCCTCTACTATGGTCGTCAGTACCTCTATGAAAAGGTACAATCAACCTTCACCCAAACCTAACCTACGGCTCAAGCACTTTCGTGCTAATAGTGCAAGGTACCATGCAGATTCCCAAACTAGTCTAAGTGTCTTACTTATCTTATTAGATAATCACAGTTAGCACCGTGTAAATAGATATTCTTATTTGCCTTCAGTTATCCAACATAATTATACACATTCGCACATCACATAAGCATTATAAAGGAAATTCATACATAATATGACAAGATGCATTAATCAGAAAAAAGACATAGAATTTGCAGAATACTTCTCTTTATTGATACCTTCAAGCAATTATAGACTTCACTTAGCTATGGACTTCTACCCTAGGCCTCTGTGCACTCAGTTGCAAAGCCTTTGCCTATGTTATGACTTGAGACTTAGACTTCTTACTTAAGAGCTATGACTCTCTTAGACTTATCTGAGCTACTTAGAGCTTACTTACTTAGCTCTTTTTATACAATCCCATGGTCCGCAAACCATGGGTAGATCTCTTACAGTCAACTTTACTTTACAAAACTAAGGGTAGACAACCCTTTATGACTCATGACACCTTCACACTCCACGATCACAAAATGCGGGGTCTTTACAAGTTTATTACAAAATTTGACCCAAAACATGGGCTTTTAGCCCCAAAACTGTCCTTGGGGGATCTTGTTCCCAACAGGCCCCCAACACAAACATCGTGATTCACCCTCGAGTCACTTAGCAGGCACAAAGATCTTTGTGGGAGTACCTTCCAGTTCGACATGGATGACCACAACCATAGTTATGCAATGTGAGACGGCCTACTTTGCATCTTCGACCATTTTCTCAGTCATTACTCCTGAATTGTCGACCTGAAGCTTTTGCTACGTCACTTGCAGAGTCGCAAGCTTTTCTTCAATAGAGCCTGTCACTATGTAAGCCTCATCTAGCCAGGGCTTCAATTGTGCCTTCAGCACTACTTCCTTGTGCAGCACTGCATCCACGTGTTCCTTCAGCTGCATGGCCTCCTACAGCTTTTCTAGTCTTTGTGTCAACGTGATGGTTCACATTGTGCCCTTAACCTCATCATAACATTGTTTTAGCTCGCATGCTTCCATTATTCACTATACATTGGGGTCCTCCTGCAAGTTTGTCAAGACCTCAACTGATTGCTCAAACAGTTGCGTGCAGTTTGCTATTGCACTATCCACAACCGCTACTACTTCTATGACAGTAGTCATCTGCTTCTTCTTGACTTCTAGCGGAGTTGAAGGTTGGGCCTTCAACTGCAAATCTATGATCTATAGGTTCAACTCCAACTGAACCTTCACCATCTCAGTGCAAGTGTCGCGCACCCTTGTGGCCATCTTGCGGATGCACACCTTGATGATCATTCAATGGGCCTCCTCGATGACCTGCATAATGCGCTTTCTCTGATTGGTCTCCTTAGCTCTAGCGGTGATGGAAGAATCTCATTGTAGTGCCATCTACTCATTGTTGATCCTCTATTCATTGATTACCTAGAGGGTGTGGTGCTCATGGGCCCTCAGCTCTGCAATCACTCCATCCTACAAGAGGTGGAGCGCTTCACGAGGGAGCGCTGCCAGATTCAATGCTACTCCCTTTAGGGCACTGACAGTGGGCCTGTCAGCCTCATTCTCTCTGGTCAGTGCTCCATCAAGCAGCACAATTGCACTGGAGGCCTTTGTGCATGTTGTAGCTTCCATTTTTATTTTAGTCTTATTTTCAGTTTTATTACAAAATGAAACAAAAATCAAAAGAAATGAAAAATCAAACCATTATCTAAAGGCTGTGTAGGTTCAAGAGGCGCGATCAAGCGATAGCTTGATGAGTATGATGAGGTGTGCTGCAGGGAAAAAATAAGCACGAAGGTTAAGTAAGGCTCAACCCCCGCAGTTGACCGTGACGTGATCATGGTTGACCACAATGAGTGGCCTAAAATCTCTACGGGGGTTCAACCTCAATGAAGCTCCTTTATATTCTTTACCCTCACAAAGTTTAAAAGAAATAAAGTATTTTATTTGATTGACAGGATGGCTTTTGAATGTGAACCTGTGAGAAGACTTGGGCTGTTTGATCAACAAGCTACAGATCCAATGGTAATCGCACTAGTTAATTAGAATGGGTTTGTTTCGGAAACCCGATGTGATGATGTACCTGCAAGAAGATCTGGGTCATCCAATCAACATGCCACAGATCCGATGACAATCGGGTGGGTAACTTATCAGACACAATGGCATATCAAGCATAGTTTAAATTTGCTGAAGTCTGGGCCAATCTCAGCCGTCCATCCAAAGAGACGGGATCCGATGGATATTGGGTGAAGAAATAATCAGGTTTTAGCACTAAAGTTATTAACTAGCATTTTATATTTCCCATCGAGTCTGTATGGGAGTCAATGCAGTGTTGAAAAGGCAGACTCGATAAGGTTTAATTCAAACAGGTTTAAAGTCTCGTGAGTTCTGAAGGATTGAATCATTAATTGAATAAGTGATCGGACAATTCACGTATAGCCAAGGTGAACTCGACATGTTTATGAATCAGACTGTTAATAATTTTCAGTTCCGTAGTAAGCTAATGTTCCATGTAAATTAGCCGATTCTGCTATTTAAACAAAATAGGCAAAGTTAAAGGTGCATGACTAAAACTCCAAAGAAAGGTGATTGGTCGGGTTTCCCTATGTTTTGGCCAATCAAAACACTCCCCATACATACGTGGGCCTAGGTCCATGCATGGGGTTTTGTCAAATACAACTTATTATAATTAAAACAATTTAATCATTATTAAAGCATCTACAGAGAGACTTCATCAACAGCCAAGAAACGGAGCCGAAAAGCTAACTGTCATCATCATTTTCTAACTTTCGTTACTTCCTGTTATTCTATGTTCTTTTAGAATGAGGTGTCTTTTACCCTCTATGTAATGTTCTATAATAATTTTTACTCTAGACAGTTAGGAAAATAGTTAAGTAGTTTGACAGTTTTGGATCACCAACTGCCTTATAATGTATAAAAAGAGGAAAATTCACAGAGAAGGGGTTCTAATTTTGGAGAAACTGGAGACAAAGCTAATAAATTCTAGATACAACTATTTATTAATGAAAGAATCAAAATTTTTCCATACATTGTTGGGTATGATTTTGTGTCTTCTCTGTTATGTGCCATCTTATGTTTTCTTCCTTTAACTATAGTAATTGAAGCCGTAGGTATTTATTTGCTTGTGCAAATAAAGTTAAAATCCCTTAAAAGAGCACTCCTATACATGAAGTTCACACCTTTGCAATTCTTCTAAGTTACAGATAGTAGTTTCTGTGTAAGAAAACATATAATCTATAACTTCTCCAAGTGTCACAGATAGTAGATCTTGTGTAAAACAAATATTGTCTATGACTTATTCAAGCTTTCTTCATTCATCCTTATATTCAACAATCAAATGTCCTTTTGATATTTTCTTTTCACCTAAGTATTGAGGGTTAAGAACCACATTTCCCTGGTCCATTTGAGAACATAACATACAATTAAGTGACAAACAAGTGACAATCATTATAACCATTAATGTCTTAAGCACAATTTATACACATCTAGGAAATTGGTTTCTTAAGTTACAACAATGCACAATATCTCGGAAGCCTCTGAAGTACTGATAGCGAGGCCGGTAGACACCGTTCCAGCCTACAACACATGGGTATGCAGCTCCTGTAATCCTGTTTGGGTGGCCCCTAAGACTATCTATTGTTGCTGCTTAAACTGTTGCAGGGCCTCCATGGTGACATCCCTCACTATGTCACTGATATCATGCAAATCGCCCTCTGTTAGCATGATAGGGTCCAATGATGTTTTGGTAGCCTTTGATTTCTTCTTGGACCCTCCTTTATCCAACTCCCTTGGGCGCTTGATGCCGACGGACGTCTCCTATGGGTACGCACTGTTCTGTTTGCCTGTCTCCTCCTCTGTCTCAGGTGAAGGCAACCTCGTGCCTTTGTTAGAGCCTTAGAGCCTTACTCTATCCCACCTGTCTGTTGTGTAGTCTGCTGTGTGGCCTCGCACTCTGCCCGAGCCTTATCAACGGCCTCCGTTTTCCTCTTTTCAGCCAACTACCTCATATTAAGCTTGGCCTCTTCCTTCTTTCTCTGCGCGACGGACTTGCTCCCTCCCATCGCCAAGTCTGTTGTAGCGCACCACTCTTTCAAATAAGGCAATTTATACCATTTCTGCACAGGGTCCTTCCATGCCCTTATGGATACATGATGGAAATCAGCTTTAAATTCTACGTAGCCCTGCAGGTTGGCGTACACCATAGGTGACAATCACTGTTTGCTTTTGATGGCCATTCGGATGTTCATCTCCATCAAGTTCCAGAAGATCTTGTTGTCCTTGACTCGTTTTGCATCCTTGATTGCCCACAATGGAGCGTACTTAACTACTTCTGGGAGGTCTTCCGCGATCGAAGGGAACTGGCTATCCTTTGGCATCTCCCACGCTACTAGCACAATTGATAGCAAGAGCCACGCATAGCAGAATGTCTTGTTGAGATCATGTGCTTCATGGAATTTCATTAGGAACTCACCACGAAGGTAGTCTGACCAGTTGAACTGGACTCCTTCAACACACTGAGCTGCTAGTGCAATGACAGGCACCAACACCTCATCAGCCCGACACTTCCTCTTTAATTTTCCTGCTAAGATCTATGTGGTTACCTTCACAGCAGGGTTACAGATGTTAGATATAGCATATCCATGCGACTTCTTCACATGTTTAAACTTTTCCTTCATAGACTCTGTGAGAGCCTGTTCACCACCTTTTTCGCCAAATACATGGCTAGATTCTCTCCTACGTAAGGAAATTACGTTATCCGATGAATCAATCTATTCATGAGGGGTATTGGCTCCTCCAGCCACAGACACCCATCATGAACCAAGCACAATAGATGCTTGATGACCAATACTATCACCGAGGTGCAGTTGTAGTGTGGCACCCAAATAAGGTTGAGCAACCTTGCCTTGTCTACTCCTTTGAGCCACCTCCATGGCTCCAAAGTGGTCATTCTAGAGTTCGATTCAATGATGTGGTTCATCAGTATTATCGGGAAATCTAGTGTCTATGCAGAGCTACTAGTCCCACTAAGACGGGTGGCTATCTTAGAAACAAACAGATTAAAGTTACTTTCGCTTTCCTTTGGAGAGATAGATAGGAGAGGAGCAAAGAATACCAACCTTGATCTTTCTCTTGGTTCTATGCTTGTTCCTTCTCCCCCTTTTGATAGATCTTTGCCACTCCTCCCTTAACCACTCCGCTTCAAAGAGTACCTGTAAAGTCAAAATAGCATAATACCTTCAAAGTGCAGAGATCTACAATCATAAACAATATAGGACTAGATATATATTGACCACATACATGCATATATAAGAAAACGTACAAGAATGTGGAGGAAAACTTGAATAGCTTTATTGATATAGACACTAGAAGAGAGGATTACAACCCATTGATCTGACCCAGCGTCATCCTCCCATCATGAAAGCCCTTCTTCACCTCATGAAAAGCTTAGATTGCCCAACACTATGATATTCCACAAGGAAACCAACAACACTTCCTTACAAGATACAAGATTCCAACCTTTGGATCTCTGGGATGAGGGATCCATATATAGATGTTTGTAAGAGGGTGAGTTAGCTTCTAGGATTTTGATTAGTGTCTTCTCTCTGATAGTTCTTGATTCCGCTTAGAGATTGATGATCTCTTACTCATAACTGGGCGAATTCAGAGAGGCAAGTGTCACAGGAGAAGTTTCTAGAAGATTCCATGATCATCCACCTTGCAAACTGTCTCTGCCATTTGTCTACTCTTGCCCATCGCACCCTACAGAATGGATTTCCAGTATGCATCGCACTTTTTACACTGAGCAGGTGAGATGCATCGCACCCTCTACACTGAGCAGTTTGTATGGTCCAGTTTTGACGAGTTCTGAGCAGTTTTCTGTGGAGAACTTCTGGGATATGATGTAATCAGCTGACCTTGTTCCTTTAGGGCATGAAACAACACTTTTAGGGACTCAAAATCCCTTGGTTTATGGACATATGTGGTTGGGGTTGCAGTGCCAAAATATGTCTATAACAATTAGCTTCTTGGTTTCAAGGTGTGGGAACTTCTCGTGGTCAGCCAAGTCCAGTCTTCAAGTTTCAACAAGGGCACCCATGCCAAACATGGTCCCTCGAAAACAATTTCATCCAGAAGCAGAGGGGTTTGCAAGGGGTCTTGCTTTCATCGATGTCTTTTGGCACCTTGGTCTTGAGATTGCACGAAGGGACATACTCAAGCAACCGAGTAATAGGGTCTGTACCTTGGGCTTCAACCTCCTCCAGTTCGACTCCCACATCCTCATCATCCATCGGGATGTCTTCAATGTCTTCCTCCTCTAACTCCAAATTTATAGCTTTTCCCTCCTCCTGTGCGGTGGGCTTCAATGGGTTTCTCCTTGGTGATGCGTGCACTAGTATAGCAGGCTGCTTACTCTTTTTATCCTTCATGGTCTCCTTGGTTGGGGTTGGCTTTGGTCTTGGCATCCTTGGAAATTTAGGTACTTCTATTAATACTTTATCCACTTCTAGAGTAGCTACCTCTGCTTCTATCTCCATTTCCGGTGTTGACTCCTCTGCTTCGGTATCTATAGCTTCCATGGGAGCCGACATGATTTTATGCAAGAACTCCTGTGTCTTCTTCGGCAATGTGTCAAATACTTTACTAGTTATCAGAAGTCCATAGTGCTCGCGATTCATGTGTGCATGAGAGCTCAACAATTCAATTCTCAAAATGCCAAGTGTTTTTTCCTAGGCAGCTACCTGTAATTTGTAGGGAATAGACACAAGAGAGTCATGCTCAAGAAGAGTAGGACAGGCAAGAGATGAATCTGAGTCAATCTCTTTACCAGCTAGGAGATGGTTAGAAGAAAGCCTCTGATAACTGACAAGGAGTTGGGCTTGAGGAGCTGTAAGGTTTTCCAAAATTCCAAAAGCTTTATCCATAAGAGGAAAAAGGTGAAGAAGATACTTTCCTTCACATAACCTATAGGGGAATTTAATTTTCCCTTCTTCTTACCATCACCAGCCGAGGGTGTAGCATCAACATGATCTCCAGAGGTTGATGGGGATGGTCGATCCAAATTTTGAGACCATACCTCTAAGACTCTAGGAATATCAGTACAATCTCAAAGGAGATGATCACCCTTACATAGCCTACAAGGGAATTTTACCTTCCACAAAGGATTGGAAGGTTTTTTGATGGGAGGTGCATTTGGAGTAATAGTTGCATGGTTAGCCTCTCGCTTATCTGACTTCTTCTTCTTCAGCTTCTTCTTCTTCTTCTTAGCCTTCTGGTTACTGGACTTCAAACTTTCACCAAGAGAAGTAGAAGAGGAAGGTGAAGAATTAGGGGAAGAAGGGGAGAGGTCAACCTTATAATCAATGTGATGTGATTCAAATGAAGGAGATGGCAAGGCAAGAGTTGGGACACTCAGGACCACTGAGGTCGAAAATAACCAAACAGGTAAACCAATGGTTAACCCAAGGAGGGACAACGTTCCCATATAAGGAGCATCAGTGTTTCCAAAAGAAGGAAAAGGACCAGGATTCCCATCTGAGGAGAATCCTCGACTAGTAGACTCTAGAAATGTTGCCATTGGAATCGACCCTAAAGAATCACTAAGGAAGATAACTTTAACCAGGAATATTTCGTGGGTAGTTAATTTTAAGACACTGAAACAAAACTTTGCCTTTTCATATTTTAAGAGTCGAGAAAAGAGAGAAAGTTAACTCTAGTCGCTTTCAGATTTAATGAGCTCGAAAGGACAACTGCTCAATGATATTTTAAATTTAAAGAGTTGGTAAAGATCAAAAATGACTACTTAGGGTACTCTAGGCATAAAGGATTACTAGGTAACTATGAACTGTAGAATACCTCCCAGTGAACCAACAAGTATGGGTAGGTAATCCCCACGAATGTTGTGTTCGGTGTATCATGTTTACAAGGTGGCAAACTCAACCTCCTACGGATAAAGGATTGCAAACCTAGTCGGTTCTCCCTTTATATATGTGATGGTACGGGGAGCACAAGTCCGTATTAGTCCTATCTTATGGTGAAGTGAATGACAGTTGCTAGGTTTAAAGACGCTGGAACACGTCTCTAGCCTAGATCTTTTAAATGTGAGCATTAAGTTTCAATGCTTCCTTAGGTTAATTTAATAAATTTTAACGGTTGATCTTGAATTAGGTTTCAATTCCAAGGCCCTACCGTTGTCATATGAAAACTCCTATATGCAGCTATATGAGAAAATAAATCTTTCTTCGATGAAATTTAACACTAATTGAGGGATAGAGAGCACACAATCAATGCAACAATCAAAGAACTGAAAGAAAAATGACCTTTTCACTACTTTGTGTTTTGAAAACAAAATAATGAAAAAATCTTTCCAATTCCTATGTTTCCTATCATATGTACTTCAAGTAGTCCTTCCAATAGTAAAGAGAATTCATTTCTTTACAAATGCAAATGATGATACAACTCTAGTCTTCAATGATGCTAGCTAATGTAGCATATTGATTCAGCAAACTAGAATTATGTATTTTTCAAGGAAATGATAAAATGAATCTTTCACAAACACTTCAATGAAAAATCTTCAAAACAATCAAGCTCAATCAAATGCAAAGAACAAAAGGGAATTCCTTCCAAACTAATGATGCAATGATTCAATCAAAATCTATGCCCGAAAAGAGACGCTTAAACAACAAATGAAACTTTTCAAACTTGTCTAATTGAAACCAAAGCAATAAAAGGACTAAGAAACGAAATGCAAGGAGAATATAACCAAAAACTTGACTTGCAGAGAATACACATAGCTGAATGGAAGATGAACTAGATGCCCTAGGGCCTCAAACCACCTAAAGACTCAAAAAATCAAGTAAAGAGAAAGAAAACCAAACAAGCACACAAACGAAGAAAACATAGCTTTCCAGTCAAGGAGAACACAAGAAAAGCAAGCTAAGAGGTAGAAATTAAGAGGGAAAGACACATTGTTTATGATCTAGGGGAAACCTTGATCTTCACTTACAGGAATCAGCATGACTACCTAACTAACAACAAGCTCCCGAAGGGGGTCGGCGCAACTATTTTAGAGAAACTCATGTTGATCGGTGTGACTGCTAGAAAAATAAACATGCTAACCGAGGATTCCAAGAAAAAAATAAAAATTTTCAAAGGCTAAAACCAGACTTTCCACTGTAAATTTTAGACTCAATGCAGTAAACCAGGCAAAGCAGGGAAAACTAAAGGGAAAAGGTGATACTAGAAAATTTCACACAAAACCATGAAATGACAATCAATCAAATAGGAGGATTGACTCCCCAACAGAGTCACCAATTTGTGGTGCGAGTAAATTCTCGATGTGGACAAAGACAATTCCTCTAGCCCGAGAGAGCGGGTTTAGCCACAAACAGGCAATCTATGGAAAAATTTCTTAAGCTAAAATAAAAAAGAGGGCCTACCTCTTAGAAGGCTATTTCGCTTGGTGATGATCCTGCTTTCTTATTCCGGCTATCTCTCTTTTCCTTCCTTCGAATACCTGAAACAAGCAAACAAACAACAACAATAAACGTGATAGCATACAAATTGCATTTAGCATACTTAAAAGGTCAAGGAATATTAAGCCATCAAATGTAAGATAAAACTCAATGTAGGAAATCAATCAATAGTTGTATTCATATAAGTTCAGAAAGAGATTACAACCAATGCCTTGACATTACTGGTCTCCTCTGACGTATCCGAGTTCCCACACCTTCACTAGCATCTCATGGATAGCCTCAACAATGGAATTTTTAAGGCTTCTTCTCCTTAATCTCAAACCAAACCAAACACACTATTCTCCCTCGACAAACATAAACTAGAAGGCTACAAGCTATGATATCTTGCTCGTCATTCAAGCTCCAAAAATACTAAGACTGAAAACTAGTTTAGCTTGTAAAAGGAGGGGTTTATATAGCTTGGATGGAGGGGAGATGGTTCCTCTTATCATGGGAGGGTCTTTATCTCTTGGGTTTGCTCCATCTTAATATGGGAAATGAGCCCAAATTGACTTCCTCAGCTCCATCGAACCCAACCATTTACTTGACTTCCATTACGAAGCTTCTAGACCTGGAAGCTTCAACTCCATATTTAAAAAACTTGCCAAAAGAGGATCAACATGATTGAGAAAAGGCTCAGTTGCACCGTAAGGCACTAGTCTTAGTTTTAATCTCTGTAAATTAGTGCGGGGGAGGAAATGGGTCATTAGCATCAGTCTTGTAAACTGGGGTAAAAGGAAAATTCTTGGGAAATTATGCAAAAGGGAATTGTTATGCTCATGAAGAGGGACATAATGGGAGTTTCTTCGTGATGGGAAAGCATGTAGGGTTCATTGTAGAGGTCCTCTGGGATCGTGGAATAGGAAGTACATGGATAGTGACAAAATGATGTGTAACAGGCTCCATCTTGAATATAGATATGGTGGGTACAAGTTTCAGGAGGGATGCCTTTCATATCTTCATAGCCCCATGCAAAAGCATTAATATGGTTTCGCAACAAATTCAGAAGATGCTCTTGTTGGGATGAATCCAAGTCTAAACTGATATGCAAGTATTTTCCTAGACTAATCTCAACAAGAGTGGTATCAAGCTCAAGAGTACACAAAGGTTTTGCTAAAGATGGTGGTGAGGGAGGTAGAGAGTCGTGACTTTCCTGAAAATATAGACTAAAAATCTTACTCAATGACTCAAAACTGGGCATGGTGTCTAGATTGTTCAGGAAGTCTTGAATCTCACTTTCCTGTGAGGACTTAGCATACTAATGTATCATGGAAACAGACTGAGTCTCCTCATCACTACTGTAGTATAAACACAATGTGTCTCTAAGCTTCTGAATGGATCTAGCGGGTGGATGCAAGGTGACCTTCTTCCTAGAATCTCCATGGGAAATATACATGTCACCAGAACGACATCCAATGTAAGCATCGGTTGTAGCAAGCCATGGTCGTCCCAAGATCAAGGGATTTCCTCCCACGTGATTCTTTAGCTGAAGCATAATGAGGTCTATGGGGTATTCCCAAGAGTCTAATGAAACGACCACATCATCCAACACCCCCTCCGGATTGATTTTAGATTTGTCTTCAAATTCAAGCACAGTAGGAGTAGGACGAATATGGAATAGTCAAATTTGATCCATGGTTTGCTTGGTCGTAACATTAATGGTCACCCCTAGGTCTGTAAGTACATTAGAGATAAGGACATTACCTATCTGAATAGAGACAATAGGGTTTCTGGGGTTAGTATATTTCTCCATGTCCATACACCCCGTCATTAACTCTGTTGCTCTACCAACAAATTAAACAGTTTGAGGTTCCAATCTTCTCCTTCTTGGATTCTTGAGAAAGAGTTCCCTAATGATTTTTGTGTAAATGGGGATCTCTTTGATAGCTTGGAGCAAAGGTACCTTTATGAAAAGGTTACTAAGCTCGGAGGCTACGCTAGACTCAGGAATGGGGTCATTCTTCTCCACAACTAACCTCTCCAGATAGGGAGGCTGGTTGGACGAATATGGAAAAATATATGAGGGTACAAGGATGGGCTATATGGTGACATATTTTTTAGAATGTTCAGGAGTTCCCTCCTCACCTTTCTTTTCAATAATCACCATAGGTTGCTTCTATTTTTCTAAGGTTACTATCTTCCCTGATCTCAATTGGAGATCATTGACTCCAACTAGCATGGATTGATATTTGGATGAAGAAAGCGGGTTCATAGAGTGGATCATTTGTACCTCTTTGTTATTGAGGTTGGGTAAGGGTTGGGCAGGCAGCTGAGGAGGTAAAAATGGTGGAGGTAAAAGCAATGGTGGCATTGGCTGACTCAACTAAGGTAATGATGGTTGTGGCATTGGGTAAGGTGCATATGTAGGTGGGTATGACTACATACGCACATCATAGGAATGGTGTGAATGATTTGGCCCTCTCCATCCTTGTTGCCAAGATTGGGAGGGTTGGCCATAATTATATTGGTTCCCATCCTGCCAATTTTGAGAGCAACTAGTTTTAGGATAGGAATATGGATTTGCATTATAGCCAAAAAAATGCAGTGGAAGTTCAGGAGCCATACTTACAATTACCTGAGGCCATTTTCTTTGTGCTCCCATAGCATGCAATGATTCGGATTCAGGTTTCCCTCCTTCAAATACAGATTTCAGCCCAGGTATGGAGGGACATTTTTCCGTGGCATGGTTCTTTGTACAAATTGCACATTTATTAGTTCTTTTAATATCAAGAGGATATTCTCTTAAAAGATTCTTTTTCCTACAGCTTGGACAAAAAATAGACAATGACTCTTGTTCTTCTACAAGTTTTTGCTGAAATTTCAAAGAGTCTATTTGTTTGCTAACAATATTCATTATTTCAATTTTCATATTGCCCATTTTGTTCTCCAATCCAATAATCATAGCATCAGTAGATTCGGTTTTCTTATTTCTATTTTGAATTTCTTTACGGGATCTATATTGGTTCCTTGAGAATTTCTTACACAAGTCACAAATTTGATCAAAATATTTCTGAGCAATATCTCTGTGTCTTAACAAATTTAGATTATTCCTAACATCATCAGTAATCCCATGTACCATTATATCAAATTTGCGCTTTGACCTCTGGAGGATGTATAGGAATCTCTCTGAATAGTCCTCTAGAGTCTCATCATCATTTTACACAATAGTAAAGATTTCATCTTGAATATCTCTATTTTTACAATATTCCTAATATTTCGACAAGAACACTCTCTTCATCTATTCCTAAGAAGCTATAGTGTTTCCTCCTAGTCCCATGAACCAGCACAGTGTTGCTTCCTTGAGAGTTGCAAGAAATAACTTTAACTTCTGAGCATCAGATGAATAATCATAACTTCTACATAAAATATCAAACTCAAATAATAAAGAGTCTGGGTCTTCATGTACCTTACCATAGAAATGAGGAAGAGCTGACAGTGGAATATTTTTCATTTGTACTTATATATCAGGATCCACAATTGGGAATCCAAAAGTGGATTGTTCCTCATTTACCTTATTTTCATTAGTTCCTTCTGCATGGTCTTCATGTTCTTCCATTGTTGCTCCACCAAGTGAACCACTCTCAAGAAGCTGAGAAGGTTGACTATGGGCTCTAATAGTCCCCTTCTTCCCCTTTGTGGGCTATGTCACACCTAGAATGATGTTGTCAGAGTCCAATTAGATTGTTCTTACGTGATGAGTCTAGGTCTGTTTGGACTTTCTGCCTGCAAAAGAAGGCCCAATTTGAGATTTGATTTCAGATTTATCAATATTTCCTCGGCCCTTAGTGGGCTTTGGACCCCTACCTCTTTTAGGCATTCATTTCAAAAAATTACAAAACAAACTTCCAATAAAATGTTGCAACTCAAAAATAACTCAACACCTATAAATTCCTTCAAACCATAGAAGCACATTGCAGAAAAAAATAATAGCAGACTTACCCATATTGCAGAAAAACGGAAAATTCTTACCACTTCAAATCACCTCCTCGGCAACGATGCCAAAATGTTGGGTGCAGGAATTGCACTTAAGCAAGCTCCTTCAACACTTAATTGTTAACCTGAGGGTTTCGTAAACTTAGAGACGAAGCACAAGTAATGCCATAAGCGGTATGAACTTTTCCTATTTCTATTCCTACTTCTCAATTGAAACCTTGCAGAATAAAACCAAAAAAATTACAAAGGGAAACTGACACCAAAGTAATTCTAGTGCTGGACTGTAAAAGAATGCATTTGCGAAGAAATAAAATAAAGGAACTTTCACACTATTGTAAACAATATTAACTGCTAAAGTAAAACTCTATGTTTATCCCCAGTATAGGTGGTGGCAGTTTAACTAGTGGGCACTTGAAAAGATATGCCTTCTAAATGATTTTCCTTCTCACTCTAAGCAGTCATTCCTATACTCTTGCAATCTTCTTGCACTAGTATAGGTACAGAACTTATGTTAGAAGTATATTTTACGCTTATACTGAAGACTTATGTCTTCATGTAGGGTCTCTAATCCTCAACACTTGGAGCACTCTGTTCCTATGACAAGACACTGGTTCTTGTACCAAAACAAAGCTTCCTACACCAAGTATTCCAATTTACTTTTGGGAAAAATAGAAGAGCGTGTTAACTATAAAAAGAATTGCAAATGTGAGTAGAATTTGAAATAACTTGCACACAAAAAAGAATGCTTCATTCAACTAAATCTCGCAAATAGAAATAAACTTTTAAGATGAAAACAATCTTCAAAAGTTAAAGTCGACCTTCTTTAGTCAAAGGGTTTTGCATGCAATCAAATCTAACTTGAAACAGGTTCACTATAATATTTCAGATTAGTTTTAATCATTTTCCTTAAATCATGAGGTGCAGACATAAATTAAGATATTGCAATAACGCTCTTTTCTATTTCATGAAGTTATCTTTAATCCTTAGAAGTTTAACTTTTAGTATTAGAAATGCTTCCTTCTGATGATGAACACTTACTTTACAAGAATAGATTAAATCATATAAAGGAAAAGGAATAAAACACTTGTTGTAAATGAACTAGAAAACCGAAGTGAAAAATCCTACATGCACTGGTGCAGGAATAATCTTATCTGCATGACCCAAGTGAAATAAAACCACAAAATAAATTACAAAACATAAAGTAATTCAATTTGACTTTCATACAATGGATCCGTTCACACTTTAACTGTTTAACGAAATAAATAAGAATTTTTAAGAAAGAACAAAATTAAGATTTAAACTACGCTTCTGCAAATAAACAAATTTAACACACACCTTTAAGATGACGAAAGGAAGAGGGTAAATGAGTTTGGTTGGCTAGGCCCTAGCCAAACAACTCGTCTCCCATTTTTGGAAACGAAATCTTCATCACATTCATAACGCATCAATGAAATATTAAAACGCATAGTGAAAAAATCATGACACGGCTCCTTGTATTATTTCCGATCAGCAAATATACATTATGAGTTCAAGTCCAGCCCAGAATGAGGGTGACAACGAGATTACAAATTAACCAAAAATTACAATTGCACTGCTATCTATAACCTAGTTCTATTTTAGAGCTATAATTTATACAACCTTTCATCCTATGGCCATAATCGAAAATTACACAGTCGTTCCAAATCGAGCCTTTCGACTGAAATGAAATAACAAACAAAATTACAAAAATAAGCCAAAGGCTATAATAAGATGTCAACTAATCGTTGGTCATAGACCTTAACCTCGGCCATATCCCTAACTATCCTCCACTTGAGTTCAACTTTGGATGACCACAACTGAACTAGAAGACATGGACCAAGATGCCCGCATGAAGTGATCAAGCTATTGTAGAGATCACAGCATGATGATTGTCAGTGTGAAGGAATCTACCTGCTCTAGATCAAGCTAATACAATGGTTAATACTTTAGTTGTTCAAATACTTTAGGAAAGTAAATATAAGTTACAAGAAATATTAAAGGAATGAAATCTATTTAAAATGATTAATTAAGCACCTAATAAACCTTAAACATGAAATATGAAGTTTATGTAGGAATATACAGTATTCTTGGACTATTGCAGGAATGAGGAGGTTCATGGAGATAAACAGAGGTTAAGGATTGTGGTTTTGTAATAGGAAGGGGGTAAAAATAGAGCATTTTAGCTTACCAACATCTTTATTGCATGCAAAAACTATGTAGACGAGCCTCCCAAGGCCTCATTTCAGCAGCAGTCACTGTCCACTAAAATTGCATAGATCTGCCTCTCAGTGACTACAAGAAAAGGTGACATGCTGAAATCACTCCCAAGGAGTTGAGGAGAAGGACCAAGGAGCCAAGTAATGCAAAAGATCAGGACGACATGCAAACTCTGTCGGATGCATGATCATCTTGAGGGTAAGTATGGTAAGTACATAACATATTTTGAAGTACACCTCTTAGTTGAGTTTGCACGATTGCTTTTCATTGTCATATCATCCTGTCCTTAGTAACGTGCATGTGCACAAACACGAAAAATCATCTCATGTGTTTCTTCTACATTTCTTGCTTCTTTTTCACTTGTTTGACC
This sequence comes from Pinus taeda, assembly GCA_000404065.3. Classification (NCBI taxonomy): domain Eukaryota; kingdom Viridiplantae; phylum Streptophyta; class Pinopsida; order Pinales; family Pinaceae; genus Pinus; species Pinus taeda. The sequence continues at coordinate 32,899 of APFE031490002.1, forward strand.
AACTATCATCTTCTACATGTTGATTGCTATGTCATTCTTGCAACCTCGTTCTAATGATGTTGAAGGTTGTGTTTGAGTTGTGTTCACCATGTACACATCTATCACACTCATACACAATGTTGTATGCACTGTCGCGCAAGCATCGTCGTGGTCGTTCAATGATCTATCACAAGTGTCGTGCTTTCCACTCGCACTGTTGGTCAGTCACACTGAGTATATGTTGTCTGGATGGTTTGAGGTGTCTTTTCATCAAGTCATGTTAAGTGTGTGTTCGCAAAGTCGTATATGCACAAGTTCACTTGCCCACACACTTAGTCATTTTCCTGAAATTCTGATGACTGGATCACCCCCCAATAGTTGGACCTTCGCTAAGTTGCATTGCGTATTTTAGGCCCTTAGTGATCATGTATTGATGCCCATAATTGTGCAGATATTAAGGCTGACTCCTAGGCATCCTGTACTTCGCAATCTTGGAATCGACCGGACTGACTATTGTCTAGAATAGCGGAAAAGTTTCTCAGCAAGCCATTTCAATATCCTCTGCCTACAAGCACATCAACCAACCCTCCAATTGGTCAACTAGAGAGTTTGACTGGGAAGTGACCCCAGGACTCACTCCCCCAAAAAATTGTGCAAAAGATGCAAATATTTCTCGTTCTTCTGATTGAAGAAATTGCACATACATGCCAGATAGACACCCACTTTCCGTCCCTGTCTCCCTCAAAAAATTGCACAATTTTCATAGTGGCCATACTTCTTCATCCTTCTTCCATTCATCCCTTGCTTTGTTTATCAAATTTGGTTGGATATATACCAACCTCTACCATTTCTACAACCATATGTTCAAATTCACTCCTTTGGGCATATGGATATCTATAAGGCTTGATGTTTGGAGGAACACACCCTGGAATAAAATATCCAAGAAGGATGAAGAAGGATGAAGAAGTATGGCAAATACCGAGTAGCACGGAACTATAAACCAGTGCACAAAGCCTCTAGACCACACCAAGACATCCCTAGGGTGTGGAAACCTAGTTCTAGCACCCTCCCTTGTGTTAGGATATTCCAACACATAAGAAATAGTTAAGTTCAACTTGGTCTAGTATAGAGTTAGGTATAGAGTTAGGTAAAGTGTGTTTCTTTACCGTTGTACATTTTGTAACTTACAATCTGACGGTCACAATATGTAGTGATCCGACGGTTCACTGTCTCCTCAGTATTACCGACACTTGATCCGTGGCTTGACACCCGATTGGTCCATGAGTTCTATTTAAAGCGCATGGAGGTTCATTGTTCGGGTAATCCGTCTATGAGAGAAAGCTTATGTAAATTTTCATTCTTTGATTAATAAATTGCCTGAAGTGGCCACGTTGGCTCAAGCCGTGGACTGTTTCCCTCTTTGAGGTTTTTAACCACGTCAAAAATACTGGTGTATTGATTTGAGATCTGGTTGTGAGCAGTATCCTTTTGGTGTTCTTTCTGAGGAACTTACCCTGCAAATTCCTACATGGTATCAGAGCTATTTGAGGGCCGCGTCCGTTGGTGATCCAAATCTGAAGCCGGTTGAACTGCATCTGACTGCCATCTCCTAGATCTACTATTTCTGACTACTTTCAGGCCGAGAGGACTACTCCGTTGTGTTGAGAGCATCTCTTCCAGTGAGGAACCCCTTTCGTTTCACGCAAAAAGGTTTCTGGTAGCCCTAGCTGCGTCATTTTTTAGATCTGGAGGTATACAGTGTTTATCTGCAGTTTACTGTTATTTTCTCTCTGGTTATTTCGGTTTCTGTTTATTTAGCCTTTTTTATTACCAGATCTATACCTTTCATTTCTGCGTATGCTCTTTGCCCTGCGACTCTGTGCGATCTGGGCAAATCAGAAACAGAAAGGAATTTTTTTTTCTCTCATGCGTATGCTCTTTTCCCTGCACCTTAGTGTGATCTTGGAAAATCAGAAACATTGAGAAAAATATTTAGTTTCCGGCTAAAGCTAACTTCAGGCCGTAAGGTTCGTTTTTCTTTTCATATTCGTGTTGGGTTTTCTGTTTTTGTTTTGTAGGAAAAAGAGAGCTTTCTCAAAGGCAAGCACGCAACCCAAGGCCCCCCGCCTCTCTCTCTCTCTCTCTCTCTCTGGTTCAAAGCTATTTTAAGAGAGTAGAGGTCTTGGGTTCAAATCTCCATTTTGTCTCAAATTTTTTGTATAGCTCAATTGGTTCAAAGCTATTTTAAGAGAGTAGAGGTCTTGGGTTCAAATCTTCATTTTGTGGGGGCGTTTTTTTTTCATTCCCACACATTCGCGCACTTTGCCGGCAACTTCAACAATTATTTTTTAAAAAGCCATAACTTCTTCATCCGGAAGCCTTTTTCAGAGCCGTTTTTTTTTAAACAGCCTAATTTTTTGAGATCTATCCATTGGAACACTTACTTTAAGCATCTTTAGCTTCAGGTTTTTTTTAAATGGAAAGTCCATGCCAAGTCATTCTTGACAGCACTAACTACTTCCAATGGGTATCCTACATGGAAGATTTACTTAGAAGTAAAGGTCTCTACAGAATAGCCACGGGCCAAGAGAAGAAACCAAAAGATGAAGACAAGGTTGCAAAATGGGAAAATAGACAAGATCAAGCACGTGGTTTGATAGGGATGTCTATTTCTCCTGATCTTAGATTCCATATTGCAGAACTTGATACTCCTCATGAAGCATTGGAACAAATCACTAAAGTTTTTGGGATTAAAAATGAAATTAGAGCCCATCAACTTGAAAATGAGTTGCTTACATTGGATCCTAATAATTTTTCTTGCATTGAAGATTTCTTGTCCAAATTCAAGACCCTTAGATATCTCTTGGAAGGTGTTAAGGTTAAGAAAGAAGATAGTAACCTTATTTATTCCATCCTTACTAAGTTGGGACCAGCCTACTCTGTATTTGTTTCCACCTTCCATTCTACAAGGGAAGCTTTCATTTGTCAAGGAAAAGACTACAAGGCCCCTTCCTTTGACTCTTTTTGTGATTCTTTAATAAGAGAACAAGAAAAACTCTTACACCTTGGTCTTCTTAATCTTGGAAACTCTTCCAAGAAAGCGTTAGCCGCCCAGCAGCAACCAAATTTAAAGAATCCTAAGAAGTCATATCCTAAAAGAATGGTCTTAAACCAAACAAGGGTCCTAAGCAAACTCAGTCTCAAAATGAAAGATCATTTCAGCAAAATGATAAGACCAATAAAAACAAATGGAAGAAGACTGATAGACATTGTAACTTTTGTAATCGAGATTGCCACTTAGAATCTAAATGCTTTAAGAAGATGGAAGCCTTGGAAGCCGCAATGAAGAAACATAACATCCATGTGGAGCATTCTTCTACTTCAACTTCAACTTCATCTTCAGGAATGGCACTTTCTGCATGTGGTTGTCAATCATCTCAGTCTGGTTATGCATTAATGTATCTTCTTCTTCTCATTCTCATGAGTGGCTCATTGATTCTGGAGCCTCTTATCACATGGCCAAAAACAAAGCCATGTTTTCTTCTTTAAATGATTGTAACACCAAAAATATATATGTTGGTGATGATAGATCTCTTAATGTTGTAGGGACTGGAACTGTTCATCTAGACAATGGTCAGTTTAATGATGTATTATGTGTTCCAACCTTATCCAGCAACCTTCTATCTGTATATCAGATAACTCATTCAGGTGAAGGTAAAATTGTTGAATTTTCACCTCATGATGTTGTAATCAAGGATCTAAGAGATCCTAAACAGATTCTAGCTACTGGTATTGCTGATGATTCCACAAGGTTGTATAAGTTTCACAACTTTGGGTCATCAAATCTTCCCTCAGTATTTGTTGCTCATAATGATGAAGTGAGCAAACTTTGGCATGAGCGATTTGGTCACTTAAACTATCGCTCCCTTCAGCATCTATGTAAAGAAAATATGGTGACAGGTCTTCCTATGGTATCTTGCAGAGATGGTGTTTGTTCCGGATGTGTACTCGGAAAACATCATCGGGACAGTTTTGAAAAACGTGCCTCTTGGCACGCCTCAGCCCCTTTACAGCTTGTGCACAGTGATTTATGTGGTCCACTTCCTGTTGCTTCATTCTCTGGCTGCAAGTATTTCTTAACTTTCATTGATGATTTCTCCAGACGCACTTGGGTATACTTCCTAAAACTCAAGAGCGAAGTATTTAACACATTTTTGGCCTTCAAAGCCTTTGTTGAAAAACAATCTGGACATCAAATTCTTAAGCTAAGAACTGATAATGGTGGAGAATATGTTAAAAACACATTCATCAACTTTTGCACCGAAAATGGAATTCAAATGCAACATACTGTTCCATACACTCCACAACAAAATGGTGGAGCTGAAAGGAAAAATCGCACCTTAAAGGAAATGGCTAATTGTATGCTGCTATCTCAAGGACTCAGTCTTAGTTTTTGGGCCGAAGCAATTAATTGTGCAAATTATATAATAAATCGCACTCCTACTAAGGTTCTAAAGAATATCACTCTAGAAGAAGCTTGGAGTTCCATTAAACCAGATGTAAGTCACTTTCGTATTTTTGGAAGTGAAGCATGGGCCCATATTCCAGATGAAAAGCATAAAGCTTTAGAACCTAAGAGTGAGAAATGTACTTTTGTTGGATATTCTGAAGATGTAACAGGTTATAGACTTATTCCATTTAAGTCCAAAAATGTTATCATTAGAAGAGATGTAAAATTTGATGAAAATAAATCGGCCTGCGAGCCTAGTCCGGCAGATGTGCCACCTCTTCATATCTCTTCTACTTTTTGAAAACATTTCTTCCTCAGATGATGAAAGTGAGGATGACAATCCTCCCCCACCTTCTCAGGATCCTCAACTTCCAAGATGGATCTGTGCTACTCGGGATGCAGCAGGTGATCTTGTCGGTGATCCTACAGATCAGCGACGTACACGTTCTCAGTTTGAAAGAGCCTCTTCTTTACTGGCTCATGCTCCAGTAAATCATGATCCTGACACTTTTGCAGAAGCTTCAGGCCGTCCACATTGGGAAGCAGCTATGAATGAAGAATATCATTCATTATTGGAAAATGATACATGGGATCTTGTTCCTCTACCAAAGGGATGCAAATTTGTTAGATGTAAATGGGTTTACAGAACCAAGTATGGACCAGATGGGAAAGTTGATAAACATAAAGCTCATCTTGTTGCTAAGGGCTTTT
>APFE031490009.1:0-29161 GCA_000404065.3 Pinus taeda
GTGGGCACATAACCCAACTACTCGTGGCTCGAGAATCCTTTCAACACTTCAAATGTACCAAGGTAGATCTATAGTTCAACTCACCTCAACAAACCCTAACGTTGTGTGTTTTACCTTTTGAGAGGGTTTGTCATTTACCCTAGCATTGTTTCAACGCAGAGATAGAGTTTCTTTATTTTATAGATTCTAGTCACAATGTCGCTTCTCTCTCTCTCTGTTAGGTGACTACCAGACGAAGTAGGTAATTTCTACGTTTATCTTTTTTCTTTGCTTTCGATAAGAACCCAATGCCATACTACCTGCAACATTTAACATCGCATTCTGATTATTTATCCCCTGTTCTTTCCTAATCACAGAGGAATACATGGATTTCTCCACCATTCCATCCCTCTGGAATAGGCGCTGCCTCCGACTCAAGTGAGTTCTTAATTAAATGGTTAGGGAATTTTTTTTATGTCGTTTACCTTTAGTTTTATTTATCTTTACACCTTCTTTCTTGTTGATTGTCATACAGGGTTTATGGTGACGTCAGGATCACACGAACTCCACAGGTAAACCTCTTTACCCACTGTTCCTCTCCTGACAAGGTTTAGAGTACTTAATTCGCTAGCTAATTCCATTTTCAGTCAATCTATTGATGCAGGTGTTTGTTTTTATCGCAGGTACATTTAGCCCAACGATTCTGATGCATCAATGTGCATTTTTTCCACGTCTAACTCTTATGATTTTCCTACTGGACAAGTTGGTGTCTCTTGCTGAGCTTAGTTATGCTATTTATGGTTTGAATCCCATTGCTACCAATTGGTGACCCGTAGAGGTTGTTGGGGCTACAAATTAAGGGAGCCGATTTGGTCCCAGACCTCCAGTTGAGTTGTTTATGGTTCTTGTGCTTTGTTATATTGTTTTGATTTCTAAAATGAATGGTTCAGTGGCTAAGCCACATGTATAAGGTTTCTGAAAAACATCGAGAATGTTTCTAGGTTGTCCCTAGCTTATTTATGTTAAGACTTCTTCCACATGATAGGATATTTTTCCTATTCTTGTTGGACATCAAAAGGGTTTTCTCTCCATGTGTTCTGTGGAATTTGAACCGGTGTGGTTGTATTGGATGAAGCCTTTTTAAATTCTCAGATTAATATAAACAGTTGCTATGGTTTATATATATATAATATTTGATTTGTATTGATAATGAACCCATTGTGTGAAGTGAAGGTGTTATTTTTTATTCCATCGTCTTTGAGATAGCGCTCTTGTTATACAAACTTACTTCTCTGTCATAATTGAAAATGTAGTTGTCTTTAACGCGACTTTTTGAAAGCCTTTCCGGTGGTTTTTTCCGGTCAAAATCCGGCAGCAATTTATTGGAATCGCAAGTTTGATAGCTAGTTTCTGCACAATCAAAACATCCCAGGGGTTTTCCAGGGTGGTGAATTCAAATATACATTTAAAAAACCATTTTAACTACAACAAATCAAGATTTAACCTCAATTTCTTTCACCAGATTCCGTCACCAGAATCTACAAAAAGTCGCATTATAGACAACTCCATTGAAAATTACATCATATTGATTTCTGGACTCGCCTAGATTGTATCTTAACCTACGTCAATTAATAATTATGCAGGGTTTCCTAGACCCTCAGATATATACAATAACAGTCACAGTAGTTTTCCTTTAGGAATAATTCCTTTATTTCTATGGTTTATTTCATTTTCCTTATTACAATTATCAACTATATCTAGGTAGTAAAGGAATAATGAGTCTGTGGCCCTATGCCTATATCCTAATGTTATTTATTTGTTTAGATATTCAGGTAAACCCCACATTCCCAACTCCATGTTTTCCTTTCTTTTAGTTTATCTACACATATACTTATTATGTTCGAAATTTGCATGATGGATTTTTAACACCCGTCACTACTTTGGTGTCTAACATTCTTTTCTCATTGAAGAACTGAAATAAAAACGAGTCCCTTTGTATAATTCAGACTCTGTTTTTGTTGGTAGAAGTTCCCAACCGAGGGACGTAGTATCTACATGCTCTAAAACAGACTATTCTCCTAACTTAATGATATACAATTTATTGTTTTGAACGATGACGGGTATATGCTTACATTATTTAGTTTCTACATACCCAGGACCCCCATATATGACCATACGGGTAAGCATGCTCGTATAACTTGGTTCATGGGCCTCTCCCTGTATAGACTTTTACATCACCAGTACAGAAGCATACCCTCCTGGCTTAGTATGCTACCCACATATTAAACAAGCTCTGCGATGAAAATAATATCATCGTTTACAGAAGTTAGTTATATTCAACATGCATCAGTTATAACATAACATGCAACCCTGTATAACATAATATGGAACCCTGTATAATAGATCAGAGGTATCATCCATGAGATGGGTAATCCTCAACATGCATCAATTATTAATTAACGTACAATTCTGCAATTGATAAACATAATCATCCACAAGAGAAGTAACTATCAACATGCATCAACTATTAATATTAATTAATGTACACTTTGCACTTGATCAACATGATCATTCTCAAAGATAGACCACCATCTACATGCAATCCATTAATTATAACGTACAAATTTTCAACTAAGAAGGGTGGTTATTCACAGAATATAATTCGGTCATTGGCTAGCAAGTAACATAAATAACCAACAACTCAATACAGATAAGAGAATCAGCAAACAACAATAACTAACCATAACCTTCATCCCATGTAGTGTAACATACATTTAATATAAAATTACTCAAACACAATTAAGATTTTTCTGACCAATATTCTTGAACTCGGAAAATCAATGGCTGACTGCAACAAACCTCCCAACCATGAATCCTCCCAACCATGAATCCTTTGATTCCCCCCGAGCTATGGCAACTTGCAAAGCATGAGTAGCCTCTACTCCGCCTTGATAATTCTTATTTATCATTATCATGTTCACAGATTTTTCTTGGGTAGCGTCCTACCTTTAGGGGTTCTGTTTCCCCTTAGACTAGGCTTTTTCCATGTTTTTCCTTAAAGCTAAAAGCTTTTTTTCCATTTCCAGTGCTTTTATTTCTAGCCTTTATCTCCCACCGGTTAACACACACACACAGATATATATATATTATATATATATATATATATAATAATATATAAATATATATTATTGCTTGGGAAAAATCATGAAAACAATAATGATCCTCTCAGATTCTCGCAAGTTTCATCCCTCTTTCTTGGGTTCAGTCCATCAATTTTCCAAACTCAAGATCACAACATTAATAACTTTATTAATAAAAATATAAACATTCACATAATCATGTTTATCATCCACTAGCATATGTCTTTGCATCTATTACATAATAATTCAAGTTCATGAAAATGGGAGGTGTTACAATTTTGGTTAACTAATTAAAATATTATAAATTTTTATGTAGGTTGGGCAATTTGTCATTGGTTTGCTATCTCGTTGAATATAGTTTACCACTATTCACTCTTCGCCCATCATTTATCCCCCACTAGTATCAAAATTTTCTAGGTTTTGGGATCCAACTTGCATTCACTGGGGAACTTCCATCATTATTACAACCCTTAGGGATTAATTGATGCCCAACTCTACTACCTTTCTCCCACCCACCTATAAAGGATACATTCATATACTTTCAAACAATACCCTTCCAGACCCCCCGATCGTTGCTACCACAATTTCATCCACAATGGTTTCTCCACATAAATCCCATGCAACCTAGTGACCATCATCACATGATGGTACTTCAGTGGATATTATTGTTGATGTTTATTATAACTAGGTTGTGTAGCTAATTGCTCCACATACCAGTGAATCTCCATCATTGCTTGAGAAACTCATGGTGAGATCATTAATTGATTAATTTTGTAACATTCCCATTTATTAAATTAAATTTTTTATCAGAATAAAAAATTATATGAAAGGGAACGATAATTAGCATAATTTAACATGTAATTTCCTAATAATTTTTCATTTTGTTTTAAATTCCAACCCTTTAATATACTTGAAAAGGATGGGTTAATAAAATTCCTTTTATTTTAATAAATTTAAATTTCCTAACTATTATAGCCATTGTGTCATGCTCATTGAGAGCTTTTCCACAATATAAATTAAATCAAAATTTGAGTTCTGGGCACAAAGTTATGGCTTATAGAAGTTTCACTTATTTATGATACATCAACAGTGGACACATTGATCACATGTGACAACGCTTCCATGTGTCATCATCAATTTTTTTCCATGTCACATGATACATGGTTGACACATGTAGTTCCTTCATCTACGTGTCAACACCACATTGTGCCACCTTGTTGGAGGTTCTAGTTGATCTAGTCGACTAGCCTAGTCAAGTCAGAAAAGCATAGTGTAAGTCAGTAGACAACCTTGTTGAGTTGATGACTAAGTCAGATTAAGCTAAAACAGGTTGGATAGTTTTGGAAACCAGGAAGAAGAATAAAATGACCCACCCAACTCTAGATGAAGATGTTATGATTTAATAAGTTTTATATCTTTACTAATATATTTATTGAAGAAAATATTTAAAAATTTTCTATCTTTAGCTTAAAACTAATCTTGTCTTGTTTATTTTTCTTATTAACACAACCCATTACATTAGAAATCGTTGAAACTTAAGAGTCTCATTGTGCAGGCAATATTTTGATATTCAAGGTTTTGAAGAGCATTTCATAATTTGATGCATTTTTGGAGTTATGAGCTTGATATCTTGTGATCTGTTTAATTATTTAATATAAACTAGTGGTATTTTCCTTATTTTCTCATTTACATATCAATTTCTATAGAATATTAGAATGTGTTTGTGATTATTTATTTCGAAACAATTCAACATATTTTATTATCGAAATTACTTATTATTTTAGATTTATTATATGTTGTTCATTCATTGACATTAATCTATTATATTCAAACTATAGTTGTATAATTTTCTCTTCACTTATGAGTAGATTTTTATTTACTTGTTAAGTAAAATTAAGTAAAATTAACATACAATAATATATATATATATATATAATATATATATATATATATAAGCTCTTGAAAATAGAACCAAAATCATTTTGTGTGTGAATGACCACATTTATGTCAGGGGCCAAAAATCTTTCCAAGTATTATGTTTGGATGATTCTCGATCCCCCCACCTATCCTGTTGTCATATTTCTCAAGCTATTTTCATGCATACAAAAGAGTTTGCATATTGTTTTTTAGTAATTTTAAATATTAATTTACGTCATATATTTTCCCTAATTTAGTTTTAATTTTAGAATTTATTTAGTTTTATTATAGAGTTGAAGTCAATGATTTTTTCAAGAGAGTATACAGTCAAATCAAATGATTAAAGGTCTAATTGGGACCTTGATTTGACCAATAGTCACTCTTTGCAAGAAGGAATTTTTCTGTTTGTCAACACATAGTTAAGCACCAATGTGCTCAAGCAATGCACACAAGCCATGATACACCATATTAAATGTCACACATAAGTGATGCACATTAAATAACAAGATAAAATCCATGCACATAAGAAACGAACCATGACCATCAACATATAACTGACACATAATTAATTCTCTTATGTGACACACATAATTGACACGCCATAAGTAACAAACATGATATAAGTTTATCAATGTACATAGTGGTTGCAATATATGATAATATATGTGAGGACATTATACCTTCTATTAACCAATCCACAATGTTGAAAAAAGATTTATTCCTCTCTTTATAAAAAAATGTAGTATATGCATAAAGATGAGAAGGTAGAGAGAGTAGAATGTGTGCCCAAACTCCAACATAGCAAATTCAAATTCGATTGCGTAGTTAAAAATGTAAGTAGACACACCATGATGACCTTGCATTGCATGTTGCAAATGTTAATTGATGTATATTGAAGTGGAATTTGAAAAACATTAATTTTATGGAATTTGAAAACCCTAGTTTTGTAGATTTTGAATACCCCAGTAATGTGGAATTTGGAAACCCTAATAATGTACAATTCAAAAACCTTAGCTCTGTGGAATTCAAAAACCTTGGTTTTTGGCTAAGGTTTCGTAGTTTGGTGGATTCCTTATCATGGGTTTGGAGAGTCTCACTTGTGTCAACTTTTACTAGTTTATGGTGGGTAATATTAAGTGTGGAAAACATAAGTTAATGGATAATTGAAGTGTGGATAACCTTATTTATCCTAATAATTCAACAAAAACTAGATAGCAACAAATGTTGTGTGTGGAAAACCTAGATGATGGGTAAGGCTAAGTACGAAAAATGTCTTTTTATCCCAGAAAGTGAACAAAATATAGAGTCCAACTAGCCTACAATTTCATAATATTCTTCTCGGATTGTGATAGGCATGAAAATCCTAGAATTGGAACTTGGAAATGTCCATTGATGTATATTGAGGTGGAATTTGCAAAATCCTAATTTTGTGGAATTAAAAAAACCCTAGTTTTATGGATTTTGAAAAACCCTAGTTTTATGGAATTTGAAAACCCTAGTTTTGTGGAATTTGAAAACCCTATATGGTGGCTAAGATTTGTTTTTGGTGGATTCCCTATAAACAATTGATAGAGTCTCACTTGTTCCAACATGTACTAAATTATGGTGGCTAAGGCTACAACAAATGAAGAATGCATTGTTGGCACACATAACCTACAATGTGCATAGGATGATTGGGTGTTTGAAAGAGGACATAGAAGAAAATTGATTGTGAAAGAGTGACTATAAAATAGAAAAATAAATTTGCATGATTGTTGTCGAGAAGGTGTGTGGTTCTTGAAGGTTGAAATGATAATAAGAAGGAAGAATAAAACTAACTTACAAAGTTGAAGATATAGACCAATGTTGTAAAGTTTATGGCTAAGGATAAGCATGGAAAACCATATTTTCACTAAAATAAGAGCAACTAATGTGCATACTAGAATGCACATGCAAATGAAAAAAAAATTGTATAATTTGAATGATGTTTATAAGCATAAGTTGATAAGAAAATGAAGAATACATCGTAGGTGCACTATGAAAGGGTGTGCATAAGATGATTGGGTTTTTTAATATCATATAATAAACACAGTGATATGAAAGAAGGACAATAACATTAAAGCGAGAGAATACTAGATGTTTGACTGACAAAATTCCATGTGAAATGGTTCATGACTAGAAAGGTGGCATGTAGAATTGAATGATTATGTTCATAGAATTATAGTAATTGAGGAGGAAAATACAAATGAAGAAAAAAAGGCATGAGGATTCTAAGCACATGTTAAGTTTTTTTCCTCTTCTCACAAACTAGGCATGCAAGTAATGAAAATAGAGAGAATTAAGTACATACACTTACCGGAGCCCTCCCAAGCACAAATTTCCAAGAATCATAGGGGTGGTGTTCACTAATGATGTTGTTCTTATTGATATGCGTTCATGTACCCATTATTTATTGGTTAAAAAAGGAAAAAAATGAAAGCATAGTTATAATCATTAATGAATAACAAGTAGAAGTTATTTATAAGTTAATTGAATAGAAAAAAAGCATAAAAAAGAAACAACCCACATACGTTGAAAGAGAATAGAAAATAACAAACATACTACATACTTTATTACTTACCTATAGTTATTCAAGTGGACCATCATGATCACTTATAATATTAATGGTCTCCATTAGCTTGTCATATTCATAGTAAGGTAGGAAGTATAGTACCTTTATGAGTTACTGCTTTTCAATATTTATTATTGGATCTTTGTACAAACAATTGATTTGATATAGTGGTATAGAAATTGACCCAATCTATAATATTAAAATAGAAAACTTTTTTCTTCCATGTTCATTCAATCTATGTTACATATTATCCTTTGATATCTATCAAACAGATTATAAAATCAATTCCTTTGGAGTCAGCTAATAAGACATTAGGTTTTGCTTACCATCTATGCCACATCCCAACAAAAATTCATTTACCCATTCATTAGATTTTGCAGAAACCACTACATATATGTTCCCTATAAAAAATGGAGTACCAAAATCTAAATTCACTAAATAAACAAATCATACTATAATCATTCTATTTAATTAAAATTAATAAAATATCTCTCGAATCTAATTGTCTAAGATTTGAGATGTGATCATAATCTAGTGAAATACTTCATTGATCCTCCTCCATCTATGATAATTCTACAATTTTGCATTGATTAATGGAGAAAGATACATGATTCCAACTATCAACCTATTTCATGGATTCACAATTTGTCCTATTCACTTATACCGAATGCAGCGCAAAATAAAGATAATTTTTTCATCCATATTTCAAGTTTAGCAATGTCTAATGCTCGAATTGAATGAAATCCACAAGTACCCAAGATTTTTTTTCATTCATATAAATGTGATTGATCTACATAAACCACCTCTTGTGTACATGTTATTTCTTTGTTAATTGGTATTCCCACATTCTTTCTACCTCCCCCATAACTAAAGAATACAATTCAACAATGGATTTTTCATCTTGAATGAGGGAAGTAGTAGTGAAATTCATTGATTTCCTATTTAATGTAGATTTGATGCATGTGCATACTCCATCATGCTTCACTTTTTTGTGCCTAGTCTTAAAATAGTTCTAAATATGTGCTAACTTGGGTTTTTTATGTAACATACACAACTATCAAAATACATGTGAATTTTTTAACTAGCCAACATAACCCTTCACCATATTAATGTTGACCGCCTATATATATATAATATATATTAATATATAATAATAATATATTATCATATCCCTTCAATTTATACCTAATATTGCTTATGTAGAAGTGATGCTCTGATATAACCTTCTTTGCTTTGCTATTATATCATCCATTCCTCTATGGGATATGGACAATTATATTGACTCACTGCCTATTGTAGGTGATAATACTGCCCTTGAATCTCAATTTTTGGTTGAAGGGTGTGGTTCCATGCAAAATACACCATTGATAATATAGTGCTGATGGGAAACATATCTCTAAATAATATAAAATGCTTATTGAGCCATCAAGCCACATGGAAAACCTACATATGTTGTTCATTATGTTCAAAGTATTACTTGATGAAGTCACATATTTTGACCTAGTATAGAAACCATAACAGAATGTATAAATAGATCAAAAACCATTTGAGATTGAGATAGATGCCTTCGACTATGCTATTAGTGCAGTTCTTACTTAGCATGGGCATCCACTGGCTTACCACAATGAGACACTTTTAGATACAGTCTGAAAGTAACCCAATTATGACAAAGAAATGTATTCCATTATGCAGGCCTGCCATCAATGAAAGCATTACATTATGTGGAAGGAAACAATAATCCAACAGACCACTAACCTCTACAGTTCATACAAACATAAAGGGAGTTGCATAACAATAGCCATAAAAAATGGTCTGCCTATACGCAACAATTCCATTTGAACATTAAGTATAAGAAGCGTAGCACCAATGATATCTCTAATTGCCTCAGCTGACTACCGCTCATAGTGCTAATCACTGTGATCGACTCCTATGGGCACGAGACGTCGGGGTGGCTACATCTTTACAAGAGTGATCTAGAATTCGACAACATATACCAGACATTGCTGGAAGGGAAGCAAGTTCTAAATTTTCACCTTCACAATGTAGTTTTATGCCACCTAGGACACATCTGTATTCCTTCAAGTGAACGTGCCAAGATGATTTGGGAGGCACACTATAGTCGTGTCGCTGGACATTTCAGAGTAGAGAAAACAATGGCAATATTGCAGAAGTATTTTTATTGGCCAAAATTTTGTCAGGATGTTGGGAAGTACATTAGATCCTACACTACCTATGCCATTTCCAAACTAAGCATCAATATCAAGGATTGTATACTCCTATACCTACTCCTAGTATGCCTTCAGAATCTGTTTCCATGGATTACATGTCGAGACTTCCTACTACTAAGCACGACAATGATTGCATTTTCATGATCGTCGACAGATTCTCTAAGATGGCCATCATGGCAGCTTGCAAGAAGAGTACCACAATAGATGCCACTACTAAGATCTTCTTTGAGTGAGTGTGGGTACACTTTGCGATCCCACAATCCATTATCTTATATTAGGACAGCAGATTCCTGAGTGCATTTTGGTTAAGTCTTTGGTCAATGCTGGATACAAAACTTACTAAGTCCATGACTTTCCATCCCCAAACTGATGGCAAAATAGAGGTTGTCAACAAGATTATCATACAAATTCTATGCATGTACAACTCAAAACATCCACGCATGTAGGATGAAAGTCTCCCCTATGTCTAACACAGTTACAACAAAGCTCTCCACAACTCAAAAGGCCACAACCCCATTCAGTTAGGGATTTGGATTTCAACCATTATGCCCCATTGATGTGGCCATACCATTTATAGCCACTCACGTAGATTCAACCATGTTCAGTCTCAAGCTGAAAGGGCTAACAACTTCATTGAGTGCATTCACCAAATATGCCAACAGGTCCATGATATATTGGACAGAGCTAATGCTAAGTACAATCAACACCATGATCAACATCGAGTGTCACAAAAGTTCCAGGTGAGCAACAAAGTTTGGCTACATTTGTAGAAGAAGCGCTTTGCTGGACCCCACCACAAGCTTCACCCACTCTAATATGGGTCATACACCATCACCAATTCCTTCTGTGACAATGCCTTCGAGCTCAGCATCCCACCGTTCCTTGGTTTGCACTTAGTGTTCAATGTAGACCACCTTCGGCCATAATTTCCACCAATGTTAGACACATTTGACATTGCCAAATAACTCACACCAACAGAGCTCAACTTAGACTGCACGGAAGAGGCCACAGATGATTAGATCATGGACACATAGATCAAGAACACTCGCCAACAGAGGATACAACTATATCAAGTTGTCAAAGCATGCCAACTCCTTCACCAGGGCAAGTGGTTCACAATGGACCAGGTTCAACAAAAAGTTCCTCACCTCATGGAGGCTCTGCAAGCAATGGGAACCATTTCTTCCTAAGGGGGGAGAAATGATCCAGGTGGATATTGGTGGCCACCCGCCTATTCCACCTAGACCCCCTAGTCAGTTTCATCCGTTTCCGTGTTCATTTCAGCATTTACTATTTTTAGCAATTTTTCAGGTCTTGAACTTTCGGAGCAATTTTGACCCCCTAAATGGTGTTTTTTGGGATCTGTGACAAGCCCATATCTACTGGAAAGGGCCTAGGGTGAAACCTGTAGTATTCGAAGAGACATTTCAAACAAGGTATCGTACATGACAAATGGAGATAATATGACCAAGTTACAACCCTGAAAAGTTGGCTGCCCAACTAACCCCAATGGGGCCCACAAACTCTTGGTGTTAGGGTTTTCTCATGTTTTCCAATAATAAATGGGCCCTTGAGCCTCATTCTAACACAATTCATAGGAATGTAGTCACCACATCTCTTCCCAGAGATAAGCTACCATCGATCGAGCTATCTTATTTCCATTATGTTTGTAAACATAGTTCAATATTTTTCTATTATAGAAATGAAGTGTTTTTCTATTGCATCTTTGTATTTATGATTATATCTGCAATTTGTTGCTTTCATGTTTAAGCTCGGATCACTACAAGACAAATTAAGAGTTAACATAATAGTGTGATAAACTTTTTACTGATTGAGCCTCTTCAAACTAGTGAGAATACTCTAACTTTCATAGAGAAATATAAACAAACTCTAAAGATAGACATAATGTTATATAAAAATAAAGATATCTTTATCATTGTTAACATCGAATTTATTAAAATTCAATATTCAAATTAAATCACTAAAAATAAATCCTTTTCATTTATGGAAGAATGGATTTGACATTGTTATACTTTAATCATTAAGATCTCTTTCTCATTATGAGCTCCATAATTCTTAACATAATACTCAAAGTAAATCATTACAAATAATTACTTTTTATGGACCAAAAGTAAATTGACTCATTCCTATATATATATATATATATATATATATATATATAATTATAATTCAAAATAATGTTATGTGTAACTATATAAATTATTAAATCTTTAATTTTTTTGGGAAAATGTAAAAATAAAATAAAAAAAATTCGTTCCTTATTCAATATCATGTAACCTAGTAATTTTTAAGTATATCTATATCTTCTATTTATAGATATAACAATAATAGTTAATTTTATGATAATAAATTAATTACTAAGACTTCTGATCATAAACTTCAATTACCATAAATTTGGGATAAAAAAACTCACCACTTTATAGGATAACATAAATCTCACCACTTTCTCTTACCATATGTTTATTAAAAATTACATTAAAAAAACTCATTTTAATTAGTAATTAAATGTATAACCATCGTTTATATATAAATACGCATAAATAATATATAAGTTACTTAGAAATTATTAAAAATTAATTACTATTTTTAAACCATATAACTACTCAATTTAAATAGACATCCCTTTCCATTTCCTTAAAAATATACTAATTATTATTATTCATAATCATTTATAACAATAAATATAGTCTTTATCACTAACCATTTATAACAATAAATATAGTCTCTATTGAAAAGACCTAACCATCTTTTACGTATAAAACTGATGATATTTAGCATGTATCTCATTACCTTTCCCATTATCTTATTCCATAAGATATGTATAGCGAATTATATATAAATAAACTTAAATATTTAAACATATTATTTATTAATATATAAAAATCAATATTTTTAAATAATTTAATTTGAAAGTAAAATTTCCATTTCTCTATCTAAAATATAGATTAATTATTTTTCTCTGCAAAAAAATGCATACCCACTATTCACTGAAGAAAGTATACATGGTCAGAGTCCACGTAATCAAAACTGATTAGAACATGTCAGGCATAATTCCAAGATATGCCCTCAAAAAGAAGAAAGACCCATTAGGTCAATGTCCCCAGAACATAAGATAAAAGTATACATGGTGAGAGTCCAGACAATCAAAACTGATGAGAACCATTAAAAATAGAGGCACACACAAAGGAACAATTTTATTATATTGCTTATATCACACGGATACAACACATATTTATGAGGCTTGTAAGATCCAACCAATTCCAAATATAAATAGGGAGGTTGAGATATTCTCTCAACATCCACTTAGAAATCTTCAACTAATTCTAATTTATACATAGAAGAATTATCTTCCAAGGCTCCCCCTTAATTCTTACATACACAATTACAACACATATTATAACAATAAAAATAATCTTTGTCTCACTGGTCTTCATCAGCAACTCTACCCACTCTGCAGTCATTTGGACTTCGCTCTTTCTTTCTCCACATCTCCGAGCTTACCTTATGACTCATTTACAGTACACCTGCTTCCAACCATTGATGATCAACTTTGCAAGATCAACAATATTGACGACTTGGCTTGTTGGGGCTTTCCATGATAAGAGTAGTCAAGTGATGAACCATCCTATGGACCAGTCACCATCTGTCAAATATTTCACTTTTGGCTATCCATCAATGGTTAGGAAAATGGTCTGAAACTAAATGAGTTCAAAATCTAATCTAACAACTTAACCTGCTTCGTACACATGGATCTCATTCTGTAACCTGTAGTTGTTGTTCAGGGGTTTTCAAGTGCCAAGAACAACAAACTGTAACAGTATAAACATAATCTAACTATTGATGTGTTCAAGGGTTTTCGAGCGCCAAGAACCACTAATTTGATTTATGGAACACTGTTCAATAATTGGTTCTAGACTTTTTAATTTTCAAACAAAAAAAATATAACACTTGTTAAAAATACATTGCTTAATAAACACCAAATAAATCTAGGCTATTAAAACATATAAGTAGTTTTAGATGCCTCTTGCAACGAAATTTGAGCAGGCATAGTCTTGTCCTTACCAAATCTGGTGGAGGAATTCCACTTCTATATAGATTGTTCATGATGCTCAAGCATCTACTTTTGCATTGGAAACACTTTAGGAGTACCCTTTCTAATATAATATGCAATTCTTAGGCCTCCAGAATGATGCTTTGTCCACAATCTAGTTATCTCACCGATCAACAATGTGAAATAAGAAGACAAACCCCACAAGCCCACGGGTGAGCAGAAGACCGCAAAGAAGATGAAGCCTCTACAGGGAGATATTCACAGCCACATGACAAACATTTCTCTTCCTCATTCAAGTGCACAGAAGAAGACCTTTCATGAAGATATTCCTCTGAATATAACCACACTTCTCTAGACGACAATTCATTGCACAATGATCAACCACGTACTCACACAAACCTATACTCCTTCATTGAATATCTTCTCTCTCGACAGGCCTCACATGCAGACCCATGCCAAACTCAACATATTTCATTTTATTCTTGAAATGAATAAAAGGCCTCACATGCAGAGTTGTGATGCTTGAATGAGCATTCGTTTTGGGTGATGAAAGGCACAAAGAAGAGATGACAAATTTTGATACTCACATAGAAATTCTTTCCACACACATTCATACACAACATAAAACAAACACACTGCTACTCTATGTACATAACATTAAATCTCTTATCTCTTTCATCCTCTTAAGCCCTCCCATGAGGGAGACATGCTCAAACTTGCTCTGCTACCATGTTAAAAACAAAGGTACACATAAAGGAACAATTTTATTATATTGCTTAAATCACGCGAATACAACACATATTTATGGTGCTTGTGAGATCTAACCAATTCCAAATATAAATAGGGAGGTTGAGATATTCTCTTAACATCCACTTAGAAATCTGCAACTAATTCTAAATTATACATGGAAGAATTATATTCGAACACATGTTACGTGTAATTCCAAGATAGGTCCTCAAAAAGCAAAAACACCCATCAGATAAATGTCCTCCTGTAACATACCCCTTTGGAACTACCCTGTAAAAATAGCTAATAAGCTCTATTAATTTAAAATTTCTTTTATTTATATTTGAATTACAATAAAATGGACTTGCAGGTGGATTTAACCTATCATTTCATGCACAATAATCATCCAGGAAACTATACTCAAAATATTAGCTATTGAATACCAGCAACATAATGAACCACATTTCACACTCTTTAGATTTTCCCATAAGCTTAATCTCAATTTGGTGAAAGGGAGACGAATCATGACATGCAACCATCAAAACTCTGAAATAACTCTTGCAAGAATTATGGATATTAATTTAAGTTTATTGTAGCTATCATGGCTATACATCATGATCATAGTCATGTATACCTAGTCAATATGTTATTTGACAACCTTTCATGCACATGCATAACTACCTAGAATTAGTCTAATAGGAGACAATCTTATTGACATGAAAACACAGATAATTGAACCATTGGTCATATAATGAGAAGCATTATTTCCGCAACTATTCTTCTTGCATAAGCAATTACCAATTGAGGAAATTATAAGCATACTATTTTTTATTAAATGCAAGATGATCATGTATATTATATATATGCTCTCCTCATAAACAAAGTTAGAGAAAAACATTAACACAGGGAATCTATTTATGAATAATTTCTCACATGCAAACTCTACCATGAATGCATACCAGATCTGTTACTCATTGAATGTGCTTCTATAGTTAACTTCACACTGAAATGCAACATGGATAAGAAAATCTATCATTCCCATACTAGAGATAAATTCAACCATTAGTAAATCTGAGCTAAATAATTTAACCCCATAACAAGAAAGGATTAACATAAAATCCATACCATGCAAGTGAATCTCATCAAAATCGAGGGAAACACCATTAAATCTATTAATAGATAAGCATATGTAATTCACTCAACATTCTCATGGTGACGAAACTTAAGAAATATTCTCATAAACAAACCAGGACTATAAGAGAGAGAGAGGGTAAGAAATAACATACAAAATAGTCCATGCATGTGACTCCATCTAAAACAATCACTTGGAGGGACGAGCACCACCACCCAACCATGAATCGCCTCTGATTCCCCCCGAGTGGAAGTTCTTGCGAAGGATCAATTGTCCTCAATTGATCGATGCACTAGGTATTTAATACCCTCTTTCATGATATAGTTTCCATTAGCGGCATCACACTTTTATGGATTTTTCAATTTTCCTAGGTATTTTTCGAAAAAGGTCATCTTTATCTCCCACGAGGATTTTCCTCATAAAATATTTCCTTTATCTCCCGCAAAGCTTTTATTTCCGATGGATCTTTATCTCCCATCCATCTGATGGATCACCAATCCATCCAAGCTTATCTAGAATCACATCTAGAAGCTTTATCATGAAAGTTTCATCTCTATCCCATTCCTCAATGGGATTTGGAAATAATCTCCTCTTCATTGGTGCTCCACCCTACGAGTGATTTATTTTATTAATTTATTTAATAACACATTTTCTTTTCATATTACATACCACCTAGCTTTCCTCAGCTTAGGTTTGGAATAGTTTAACTCACAAAGGAGGGTATCACACCTAGCTTTCCTCAGCTTAGGTTTACAATAATTTAAAACACAAGGGGGGGATATCACACCTAGCTTTACCTCACCTTAGGTTTACAATAATTTAGCATACAAGGGAGGGGTGTTACATACTCCCACCCTTAAATTTTACACCGTCCTCGGTGTATCAATGCATCATATCCTTGTTCACAAGTAGCTAGTTTTTGAATCAACAGCTCTCATGGCTCTACCATCTGATGCAAATTTTTTTGTTGATGTACATCAGTCACAAGGAGTGCTCCCAACAAATCTCTTTCCATAGCTACATCAGTCTCAAGGAGTGCTCTCCTTTCATAGCTACATGTAACATTGTTTTCAAATCATTTCTGAGAATTTATAGATGCAATATTTTCACTATGATAAATATCATAATATGTTACTTAATATTACTAAAGAAGCTATTTATTATCATTTATTTTATCTGAATAATGCATGTTCTCCATGTGCATTCTTCTAAGCCTTTGTTTTCTTGTCGAACACCTGCTTCTTGCAGTCTCTTTGCATACAATACATCAGTTAGCATATTTTCCACATTAATATGTCTGCAAGGTCATAACATATTAGTTCACATAACAATATATATTCATCATACATATTCATCGTAATCGTTTTTATTCCAAACTGTAATTAACCCTGGTTACTTATACCAATCTTACTTTACTATTTCTATGTAACCTCTAGGTCAGTTTCCCTGCCAAAAATCTACCCAATGTCTTTATGCATTCCTGCACACAAGGTATATTATACACAATGTATATACATATCAT
Organism: Pinus taeda; assembly: GCA_000404065.3. Lineage (NCBI taxonomy): Eukaryota > Viridiplantae > Streptophyta > Pinopsida > Pinales > Pinaceae > Pinus > Pinus taeda. The sequence goes on from APFE031490009.1 coordinate 17,307, forward strand.
ATTTCAATCATGTAACACATGTAATCATACAAGTATCATATGTACTGCTATACATAGTACTATCTATGCTACAACCCATCATACCATCTTCATGGTATCACCTGCATGACAAAAACGTTGTCCGCATATTTTCTACCATGTTAGTATCATGTCAAACATTCCTTTATCTTTTTATAGCAACTAAAACAATTGTGCTCAGTTGACAAGGAATTTATATGAGCATGGTTCATTTATGTAATCCAAGAAAGTTTTATGTCAAGTACATATCAATATCAATAGCATAGTATGGTATTCATGCATCTTTTCATCTTATTCATACCTTCTGCTTAATGTTCTAAAGAATACTATTAACTCATAGCTTTTGAAGTTTAATATTCATCAGATCATACTTCATTCTTAATTAATTCATCTCGTATGATCTACTATTGCCCCTTTTATGCCTCAACAACTTGTTGGCCATGCATAATTTAGTATAGTTATACATGAAAGTTGTTTTACTACTTTCAATCCTACACCCCTTTTTAGTTGTAAGTGTTTATGATCTCAGGGTACGTACATGTTATATCCTATTTAACATTAAATCACCCTTAACCAAAAGATGAGTTATCTATTTTATGAATTCCTGTTTGAATTATGCAACATTTCTTATGCTACAACCCATCATACCATCTTCATGGTATCACCTGCATGACAAAAACGTTGTCCGCATATTTTCTACCATGTTAGTATCATGTCAAACATTCCTTTATCTTTTTATAGCAACTAAAACAATTGTGCTCAGTTGACAAGGAATTTATATGAGCATGGTTCATTTATGTAATCCAAGAAAGTTTTATGTCAAGTACATATCAATATCAATAGCATAGTATGGTATTCATGCATCTTTTCATCTTATTCATACCTTCTGCTTAATGTTCTAAAGAATACTATTAACTCATAGCTTTTGAAGTTTAATATTCATCAGATCATACTTCATTCTTAATTAATTCATCTCGTATGATCTACTATTGCCCCTTTTATGCCTCAACAACTTGTTGGCCATGCATAATTTAGTATAGTTATACATGAAAGTTGTTTTACTACTTTCAATCCTACACCCCTTTTTAGTTGTAAGTGTTTATGATCTCAGGGTACGTACATGTTATATCCTATTTAACATTAAATCACCCTTAACCAAAAGATGAGTTATCTATTTTATGAATTCCTGTTTGAATTATGCAACATTTCTTTTGTTGTTCAGACACATTATCAATGCAATGCAATAAGAGGACCTCTCAAAATTGCTTGAAATAAATTATGCATTTCAATTTATATGATATCAATCTATTTAAATAGATTTTTAGATACCATTTAATTGACCTAGTGGTCTATACCATTTGTGCTACTTCATCAATTACTATGGTTTGTACTCAAGGATACTTATAGGTTCCATTATGCATATCCATCAAAAGATGCATATGTCATGGAAATATGTTAAATTTAAGTTTCCCCTTAATCATACTTTCTTCCAACCGAAGAACAAATCACATTGTAAGTAGATGCATTAATGAAAGGATTAATTTGAACGATAATTTGTACAATTATATAGTCTTGTACTATAACCAGTTCTCACCATCATAACACTATTTCTTGAAAACCTTTACCATGGTCTAATATTTTCATAGCTATTATATCCTTTATAATTTGTTCTTATACCATGATGACCATAGTTTAATTTTTTACCATAGTCAATTACCACATATTCTCAAATAAGTATGGTAATTTTCTTTTGTGGTGTTTATCATAGTCCATTATTTTATAAAATTGTGATTCTTTCACACCTGAAGGCAACATGTGTCAGTGTGGCACTCAAGTAATCATATCTTCCTTCCAGATGCATTTATTGTTATTAATCTTAAACAAAATCTAACAACATTACTTTTTAAGGCGTTTTCTCACTAAGGCACATTGCATGCTATAACAACTTAGTTATAAGATTTTTTTCTTTTTCTTGACAGTAAGGACTAATAACCTTGAGCTTCCCTGTCTCTTAACCATAGTTATAAGTCCCTGTCTCTTAACCATAGTTATAAGTTATTCATGCATACTTTGCCTATTTATTATTCGCACATAATAGCCCAAGCATGTATGCTAACACAAATATAACTTCAATATAGTTCAAGCAATTCAAATCCCATACATGCAAGAAAAAACCAATTTATTTACATGATATTCCTATTTGTAAGCATTGCTAGCATTACAACCTTGATTCTACAAGTCACAAACTATTAATCCTTGCACAACACCACTATGTCCAACATCCAAGCAACAAAACATACAGTCTATCACAACACAACAACAATCTCCACACTATACGAATATAATAATTAGGTCAATCACGCTCTTTCCTTCTATAGAACATACTCCCCCTTAATAGGAATTGGGGTAACCAACATCTTTATGATTGTTGAACAATGACTTTTACTTTCTTTCAACATGAAAAAAAATCATAAGGTTGACTAATGAATCCAAAACCAATACGATAATTCACCGGGAAGTGCTTACATGGAATATTCATATGACTCATTACTATGCATGGATATCAAGTATGATCCTCTTAAAAAACATGTGTAATACATACAAAACAATTCATGACAATACATGGGTATATGTATCATTAGACAACAATAAAATAATGATACAATTTTGGACTTTCTCTATTATACAATCCTCCTTTCATGTATTAGGTGATTTTGTTTAGCGATGCATCTACACAACAATTGTACCATTTTTCTTTTATTCACCAATTAAAATTTAAAAATTAATTTATTTTTCTTTTATTTTTATTAAATATGCATAGCATCACTATTCAAACTTAATTTATTCTTTTAACTTCTTATAATAAGTATGTTTGTCATGTCTCACTTTCTTTTCCAAATTGGAAGGGTTCATATTGGTTAGATATTACCCCCATAACATTATCTATATCAGATATATACATTAAGTTATGCTCTTAAGTTGCAAGGTTTCATACTCTTAAGAAGATACTTATAATCTTAACATGATCTCTCTTCCATCAATCAAAAGCATTAGGACTTGCTTCTTATTAATTACCTTGGTTTATTTGTGGTACACAAGAATACTTACAGGTACCAGTATGCATATCCAATGCATAGATCATGGTATATAATAACATGTTAAAATAGATTCCCCTTAATCATTTTTCTGAAAGACAAATTACACTCCAAAATGCATTGTATATAGGAAAATTACATTAAAAAATTATTATGCCATTTCATAATCTTACATGCTATTTATAATCTTTAACATTATTCATGTGAATCTTTACCATTGCACAACTCAACCATTCTTCCTTTTATTGTAATGACCATGTTATCAATCATTATTTAAAATTTTACCTTAAAATTTCTAAGCACCATAGTCAACACACTTTTAAATTCTAACCATGAACGACTATACTAAATACTGCTATGTTAATATTTACAACAACAACACGAGAGATTTCATAATGTTCATGGGTATATCCACGTTGTTGAGGAGCCACTGCAACATTTCCATTTCCAATTCACAATTGCGTGGATGAATGAAACAACTTCGGGTTTTCCATGAAATTTTCTCACCAGTTAGTTTATCAGGTACAAGAAAACACTAAAGAATTTGCTAAGTATAAAATCGTAAACCCCATGTTTGATACTGGAAACCCAAAACATTAAGAAGAAAATGAACACTTACTTTTAATTGTTCGAAGAGGATAGAATCTTCAGTTCTTTAAACTAATAGTCACTAAAAGGAACATTTAAAAAAAAACAGAAAATAATGTGAGCCAGAGTTTGTCTCTTTCCCGGTGTTGGTAATCTGATTGTACAGAGGTTATAAGCTATGAATCGAAAAACGATAAAGCCACTTAGGGAAATAAATACATACAAATGAAATCACAAACATAAGGCTTTTCTCTAAGTGAGAACTGTGGGATCAGAAAATTTAGGTGTTGTTGAATGTTCCTCTCTTAAAGAAAATTTTTGTGGAAAACTGCGGGTGCATAATTGAGTCCATAGAACAAGCAACTTCCAGGTCCATTTTTCCCGAGGCTCTGCAGAAGTAACGCATTCTCGGCAATTTGTAAATGAAAAGTGAGTAGATAACACTCAATAGGTATTGTATTCGGTGTTGCAAGAGATGCATTCAGGTAAGCGTTGCCATTATATATATATATATATAGCCAACAAACCCTCTTTCCTTATTCACTATATTTCAACTCGGTTGTCTTCATACCTTCCCTTTACAAGACAACACTGAATTAGGTTACGAAGCTAGAGGTGCTTGCAACTATAGGATTGATAATTTTACTAAGGATTTAAGCAATGCATATCCTCTATACATTGGAGGATAAGATGACGAGGATAAGCATTATCCAAACTTTTTAGCTTCTATCCGATTGTGAGAATGTTTCTTAACTTGCCTCAGGATAATGATCATTCCAACTTGGCATCTATGCAACCAATGGATAGTTGAATAAGGAAAAAGCAACTACAACTTTTCCCTATGACGTTGTGTTGGTTCTACAATCAAATCACATAATTCTAAACTAGGATGAGGCACGTGAAAGTAGCAAAGCAAAAGAAACAATAGTCGGGATCAGTTTCCCTCCTTTTCAACACGTTGCATGATAATCTCTATCCAAACTCACGATAATAGTGCTCCAGTGTCATTATCCACTCCTCCCTTTTGATTTTGATCCTTTCCACTCTTGTGGCAATTGTCTGTAGTGTAAGATAAAATGAAAAAACTAAGGTTTCATGTTGGGTATTTACACCTTATCCTTATTGGCAGCAATGATTTTTCCATTAACAATTCATTTTCTATTGATTTTTCCATTAACAATTCATTCTACATTGATTTTTCCATTACTATTAATTTTACATTGATTTTTTCGTCAGGCGAGAAATGGGACTCTGACATCTAGAGTGGAAACAAAGAGACGACAACACCGAACATAGAGGAATGAGTTCCCAATCAATTTGAAAGGGAATTTTCCTCAAAGCCTTGGTGTAATCCTTACATGCCCTCCTTTAATTCCATAAAAACAGAGATTGTTCTGGCCAGTAGAATTGAATACCTTTTTCCACTCCTCAATGTTCCTTATGAGCTCAATAGATAGCATAGTGGATAGAACTGTTCAGAGGAGTTGGGGAATACACCAATATTTCTAATTTGATGACTCTCCAGTCTTTGCATAGGCACATGGAAACATTATCGTACCTATTCCTTGTGATAAAGAAGCCAAAACTAGCTTCTTTATAAATAAGAACAACAATAGTCGGATTTAGCATTGTTTCTTAAACGTCCTCCCTAAAATATGGGTCTACAGATGACCCCCTCAGTGTGCATCCTTTCGAAAAAATAAAAAAAAATGTTACTTTCCTCAGCAGCACATGAGGGGTAGAAGTAACATGATTCAAGGATCTAATTTTTATGATTAGTCTGATAATGCAGACAAGAGCGTAGAGCATGGCTACAAGAGTGACACAACACCCGAGTTAAGGAAACCCTAGATAAGTTAGCACTCGCAATGCACCCCTCGTGCTCAACTCTCACTGGAGAAACTGCTGAAGTAGAACCCAATACCTTCTTATCAGTTGGCGATTGAAGATTAGAACGCTCATCCTATTGGATTCTAACTTTAACCCCTCAAAATGTTTGAATCACTTAGTATCTCATCTGGAAATTGGAGGAGGAACAACCAAGCCTCAACAATAATGTCGATAGAAAAAGGAAAAGCTAGCTTACCGGCCCTACCGATTTCGTCCATACATTTTGTAGAGCTTTCTATCATTTGTGTACAGTCTCTTATTCAGATCCCTAACATCTGGTGGATTGAATCTGGTATCTGTTCAATTCTTAAAAATCGTTTTACATTCTGTTAATACGGATCATTGCATTAAACCTCTTCCAAGCATTGTTGAAGATATAATGATTTGCATGCACACAATGTGTCAATACAGTTCACTTTCTTTAGTTAGACTAGCTGTCACCCCATGCAACCATTCACCCTATACTATTTACCTTGTGATTAATTTTTGGTAGAGTTGGTTGAATTTCTTCGCCACTCATAAAAATTGACCCATTGAACCCCTACTCAGCATGTATATTGTACAATCGTATTTTATCTCGGTGTTTCGCCATAATATTTTAAGTTGATATAATAATACATACTCCATACCTAAAGGTATACTTCCTACCTTCCTATCATTTAAGGTATAATAGTTAGTTTTTCTATATGAGTCATATATCCATAAAGTATGAACCTTTGTCATGAGCATTTAGAGTTAAAATAATGCATGGCTTTCTTGCATGCTTCCTAAAAAAAATCACTCTACAAACTTGCATAAATGACTATCTTTGAAAGTGTAGCCTTTGTAGGTAGGTCTTTATAGAGACAAAACCTTATTTTGTTAATAATTTGAGGTAGGGTTGGTTGGTCTTTCTTTTTAGAGTTCAACCAATATTACTGTCAATCCAATCCTATTATGAGTTTCTTATTTAGTTCTCATACTTTATCAGGTTCCGCAGAGACAGATTGGCCCATAGGGTGAAATGTTTGAACTTGAAGCTCTAATACCATTTGTAATGTACCCCTTTGGACCTACCCTAGAAAAATAGCTAATAAGCTCCATTAATTTAATTTTTTTTTCATTTATAGTTAAATTACAATAAAATGGACTCACGAGTGCAGCTAACCTATCATTTCATGCACAATAAGCTTCCAAGCAACTATACTCAAAATATTAGCTATTGAATACCAACAAGATAATGAACCATATTTCAGACTCTTTAGATTTTCCCTTAAGCTTAATCTCAATTTGGAGAAAGGGAGACAAATCATGACATGCATCCATCAAAACTCTGAAATAACTCTTGCAAGCATTATGGATATTAATCTAAGGTTATTGTAGCTATCATGGTCATACGTCATGATCATATTCATGTACCCCTAGTCAATATGTTATTGGCCAACCTTTCATGCACATGCATAACTAGCTAGAATTAGCATAAGTGGAGACAATCTTATTGACATGCAAACACAGATAGTTGAACCATTGGTCATACAATGAGAAGCATTATTTCTGCAACTGCTATGCTTGCATAAGCAATTACCAATTGAGGAAATTATAAGCATACTAGTTTTTATTAAATGCGAGATGATAAGGTATATTATATATATGCTCTCCTCATAAACAAAGTTAGAGAAAAACATTAACACAGGGAATATATTTATAAATAATTTGTCACATGCAAACTCTACCATGAATGCATACTAGAACTGTTACCCACTAAATGTGCTTCTATAGTTAACTTCACACTAAAATGCAACATGCATAAGAAAATATGTCATTCCCATAATAGATATAAATTCAAACATAAGTATATTTGAGCTAAATGATTTAACCCCACAACAAGTAAGGATTAACATAAAAGCCATACCATGCAAGTGAATCTCATCAGAATCGAGGAAAACACCATTAAATCTATTAATACATAAGCATATATAATTCACTCAACATTCTTATGGCGAAGAAACTTAAGAAATCTTCTCATAAACAAACTAGACCTATAAGAGAGAGAGAGATAGTAAGAAACAACATACAAAACATTCCATGCATGTGAGTCCATCTAAAAAAATCACTTGGAGGGAGGAGCACCACCACCCAACCATGAATCACCTCCAATCCCCCCCGAGCTGAAGTTATTGCCAAGGATCAACTGTCCTCAATTGATCAATGCATTGTGTATTTATTACCCTCTTTCATGATTTAGTTTCCATTATCGGCGTCTCGCTTTTATGGATTTTCCATTTGCCTATGTCTTTTTAAGAAAAACTCGTCTTTATCTTCCATGAGGCTTTTCCTCATAAAATTTTGCCTTTATCTCCTGCAAAGCTCTTATGTCCGATGGATATTTATCTCCCATCCATCCTATGGATCACCAATCCATCCAAGATTATCTAGAATCACATCTAGAATCTTTATCATGAAAGATTCATCTCTATCCCATTCCTCATTGGGATTTGGAAAGAATCTCCTCTTTCTTGGTGCTCCACCCTCCAAGTGATTTATTTTATTAATTTATTTAATAACACAATTTCTTTTCATATTACATATCACCTAACTTTCCTCAGCTTAGGTTTAGAGTAGTTTAGCCCACAAAGAAGGGTATCACACCTAGCTTTCCTCAACTTAGGTTTACAATCATTTAACACACAAGGGAGGATATCACACCTAGCTTTAACTCAACATAGGTTTACAATAATTTAGCACACAAGGGAGGGGTGTTACACCTCCAAACTTAATAATCTAACATAGTAGATGTAAAATGGGGACTCATAAGTGCCATTAGGAGTTGATTAGATGACCCCCGATGGGGCACAAGAGCCAATTCCCTTTTAGAGAGGAAGTCAACCTTATTGTTATGTTTTGGGTAGATGTGTTGGATTAATATATTTTCAAAGAACTCATGTAGTTATTTAATGCATTATTGCGAATGTGAAAGATGAAGATTGTTGATCATGCTTACACCTTGTAGCGAGTCAATGACTATACATAAATATTCAAAAACTTTCATACTTTATATTGAGATGTTAGGTAAAGTGTAGTGTATACCATAAACCCACCAACTCAACATTTCATTATGATTAATATTAATTATATCCATAATAATAAACATCATACTTGAGCAATTCAAGAGATTTAGAGAGTATTACTAATGGTATTTTATAAGACTTTGTATTTTATCATATATAAACTAATATATCAAATTTTAATATAATATTGTAAGTATAGCATGGTAAGATGTATATATTTATTTTCCCCAATGGGGGTGAGATCAGGGAAGCACGTGGAGGTCGCCTCCCATGTGTGAAAACAAGTGGTTACGATGGGAGGGATGGGCCTCCCAATCACTTCACATATTCACATACACCAGGAGAGGTACCGTCTTAATATTAGCTCTTCGTCTGAGAAATTATTCAACATGTATGTGTGGGGGTGGTGGAGTGTTAAGGCAACAGGTGATGAATGCACCAATGATTCTTCTTTGCATTTGAATATGGTGTTGGGAGCTATGGTGGTTTCCGAGAAGGAGGAGGAAGCGCCAAAGGTCAACACTCATTGGAAACTGAGTATGGTTGCTCGATGTGGAAATATAGAGGGTGAGTGGGCTCGTTTGCTCCTTACGACTGGGAATCTTGGTTATTGGTGGCGAAAGTAATGACTGGGCGCAAAAGAAAATCTTCTCGCGAACTGGAGGTAACCTCTTCTACCTCATTCTTATAGGGTGGTGTAGCTCATTGGTAAGGGAACCCCACAGCTGGAGGAGGAAGCCCAAGTTCCCCTACTCTAATAGTGATTTCTGGTGTGACAGGACCTGGTGGGTTCGCCTATGGTTTCTTACTGTTGAATTTGGTAGGTGGTGGTCGATTTTGTGCTCGTCTCAGGATGAAATCAACTCCACTATCCTTGGGTGGTGCTCCATCATTGGTGGTATTATGGAAGGTGCAGGTGTTAGGATTATCTGGTGGGGGTGGTCCTTCATGGGTAGAAGGAGTCATCTTACTGAATTCGTGTTATTCTGGGTGGTGTTGCTTGGGTCTTCTGTTTATGGGGAGTGTTCTTTTGGATGGGAAGTGTCATGTTTGGTGCCTGTTCTAAGTGTTGCTTCCATGATGGGAAGCTATGAAACCACTGGCGCAAAGCGATTGCTCTTCCTCCCCTGCTGCCCTTGCTTTTGAAGGGGTGACACACTAGGCTCTGGTTAAAGTGATCCCTCATCGGGGTGAAAAAATGGCTAGGTGTGCGTGAAAAGGAAAAGTAGGTGTGAGATGAGGCCAAAGAGGTGGAATGCGAGGGGTGAGTAGAGGTGAAGGGTCGCATGGCTATGGGAAGACTTGCGAGGGTGGCATCACTCGTGGTGGCATGGTGAAGTGTGGGTCGGAAGTACCCGAGGCTTAGGAGGGGCAAGGTCTCCAGCATTGGTACATGGAGAATTACTGCGCTCTCATTGCCAGTTTGATGGATATGGTGGATGTTGTAGAACAACTTCGGCGCGAGGAGCATGTGGTGCAAATGGCCTCTATGGAGCGGTTGCATTACTTTCAAAGTGAACTTTAGGAAACACTGGTTGTGGCCTGGTAGGGGAAAAACCAACTCACGGAGAAAGTAGAAAAGTTAGAGACATGGATGGCGCACTACAAAGGACACTCCAGTGTGAAATGGCCTAGACAACCCTGCACCCATTAGTCAGATGACCAAGATGATTTCTAGTGTTTTCTATGTTTTATATGTGTTTTGGTGCCTCTGGCCCAACTATTTATGGATGATGTCCTTCGGTACTTTTTGTATTTTTGTCATCTCGTGAAATTTTTGGTCAACAAATCCGGTCGGCGTGAGATCACCTGCTTTGGGACGAACTCTATGTACTCCTTTTTCTGACAATAATAGAATATTGACTTAAAAAAAAATGTATATATTTATTTTATTATATAGGAATCGCATAAATATAACATTTTCGGCTATTTTTTTTTATCCATAGAGTGAACAATAATGAATAATGGGTACAACTTGACTATGGTACATCAAATATCAATATAGTATCATAAAGTAGAGCACGGTAAGATGCATGTAGTTATTTATTATATGAAGAATTAAGAAATACAAATTGATAGAAATATAGTTTTTCCAGTGAAATGCATGTGTTTATTATGCCACTGCCCAGTGACATTTAGTGATCAAGTTTTTGTATTAGTTTGGCAGTGGTGCAAAATATTTTTTCAGATTTCTATTGTACACATTAGGGTTTCGAGTTTCCAAGGTGGTGACCCACCACCAGGTCTCCGAGGTCTAATGCAATGCTCATCGTCTTGAAAAGACATAAAACATTACAGTTCAATAAATCAAAGTAGAACTTGATTGTACAGTTAAGTAAATATATTTAGAATAGGTTGGCAATGCGTCATTGCAACCGGTGCAGAGATAAAATCTTCTAATCGCTATCATATTTCCAAAACACTTGGCATTCACTTGGGGTGGGCAATTTATATTTTTAACCATGTCTATATTGTACATGATAGCTTATACCAACAAACAGTTGCAATAGGCTAGAATTGCCTGACATATAAACATCATGGAACACTTGTTGGCATCAAACTATAAATCTTCTTTGCAATGACGACCATGTGTGCAATGTCTTTTCCAGGGAACACATCGACCGGGACTAATTACCTGCTATGATGCATGTGTCGTTTCATCCTTGTGAAACTATAAGAGGGTTGAAAAAAAATTCAATATTATATTTATGAAACTTTTGATATCTAATATATGATACCTTAAATTTAGGGAAAACCGGTGGAAATTAAAAGTCGGAAAGTGAGAATTTTAGAAAAGTAACATTTTAGGTTGGTGAATAGTAAAGATTAAATATAGAAGCATTTATAATATAAATATTTTTCAAAAACATATACCATGGATTATATATTATTTTACAGTGCCTTCCAGCGCCACTGAACATGAGTGAAAACATCATGTGCATGCTTTCAATAATGTTTATTTGTGAGATGGTAAAGCAAGTCAAGTGAACAATGTTCAATTTTGTAGAATTTTCATGCGTTAAACTCTTCACGTCATCCATATGACTTCACCAATATATAAACGCGTTCCCACTATATGGTTTCATAGAAACTACACCTTAGAAATACTATATAAAGTCATTAATTCATAGAATTTTGAAAATTCATAGAATTTTGATCATACAAATGATACGAATAGTTATTTAATTGAGTGTAATGCGTTTTATGTGCAAAGTAT